>APFE030890397.1:33123-48061 GCA_000404065.3 Pinus taeda | reverse complement strand
TGTACGAAGCATATCCTCCAGTTTGGGAAAACTTGCCAAAAGAATTTCAACACGAGTTTTCATATCAAAACTTGTGTTGGCAGTGCTAGTGTAGAACTGTGCAACCTACCATTAGCATGGGTAGCCATTGTAGCAAAATGCACTCATGCTAAAATTTAGGTTTTTATTCAACCTCCATAATGGATTTAGGGCAGTTTTCCTTTGATTCTTCAGGGAGGTTTTAGTTTATATATCATGATGGATATGCTGTAGAGTTGTCAATGTTTTGGCACTTATGGATATGGAACAGGAAGTGAACAGGAGGTGCGAGAACATATTGTGTAACAATAATGAACCAGAATTACTTCAACCCCCCTATGACCCCCCTGCTTCCCCCGCACGTGCAACTAATCGTAATAATAATATAACACACACCCAACATTCTTCCACTTTTTGTTTTATTTTCCACACAAGGGGTCATAGTAGATCTTAGTCATTGGTCCAACCCTACAATGCCCATTATTTATCTATGCCAGTAAAACTTCTCAATGCTCACAAACTTCGTCAATGCATATGCAACATTCTTCAAAGTGTCCACATTTACCAACAACACCTTTTGGTCCTCAATCATATCCCTCACAAAGTGATACTAAGCATCAATGTGCTTTGTCTTTGAATGATAAGTAGGGTTCTTTGTCAAGAAAATTTCAATTTGGCTGTAAACTTCTATCCTTAGTACGAACCCCATACTTGAACACCCATGAAACCAAACTACTTCCTTGCTTGCATGAGTGGATTCCATGTATTCAACCTTTGTAGTTGAAAGAGCCACTATAGACTGTCTTTTTCTCATCTAGCTGACTGCTCCTCCAAATAGGTTAAACACATACCCACTTGTAGATCTTCTCTAATCTAAATCTCTATCCCAATCTACATCAACATCATGGATGTCCAAAACTATGTCCAATCCTAGTCTTCCTTGGTAACACATACCATGATCACTAGTGCCATGCAAATACCTAAAAAATTGCTTCACTACTGTCCAATTCTTCTTCCCTGTTTTGACATAAACATGCTCAATACTCCCACTGCATGTGTAATTTCTAGTCTAGTATAGACGATTGAGGACATTAGGCTACCGAATGCACTTGCATATGGAACACGGAACATGTCCTCTTCCTCTTCTTGTGTCGCGGGACAATATTCAACAACTAACTTTACACCTACAGGAATAGGAACCTTCACCGGTTTACTATCCTGCATATTAAACCTCTACAATCTTGTCTCTACATACTTCCTCTGGTTTAATGAGAGCTTTGTCTTTGTTTGACCTTATTTAATTTCCATGCCCAAAATATAGTTTGCAACACCAATATCCTTCATGTCAAATTTGGAGGACAATTGTGTCTTCAAATCGTGGATAATTTCTTTGTCATTTCTAATCGACAACATATCATCCACATACAAGACCAAATAAATGAAACAGTCAGAAGTTAATTTAAAGTAAGCCCAGTGATCCACTTTGCTTCTGGTGAAGCCAATTCCTTGTATATATGTATCAAATTTCTGATAGCACATCCTTGGTGATTGTTTTAATCCATACAAAGAATTTTTTAACCTGCGTACCAATTCTTTTTTACCCTTCGCCACAAAGCCTTCAGGTTGCTTAATGTAGATCTCTTCTTCCAAATCCCCATAAAGAAATATTATCTTCACATGCATCTATTATACCTCTAAATCAAAAGAAACAGCAACACATAAAAGTAATTTAATAGAAGCTAACTTGGCAACAAGAGAAAAAATATCATCGAAACTAATTCTTGGCACCTGAGAATGACCTTTTTCTACCAACCTAGCTTTGTATTTCTCCACTACTCCTTCTGAATTCGTCTTCTTTTTAAACACCCATTTGCTTCCAATGGGTTTTCTTCCAGCCAGAAATGCCACTAGATCCAAAGCCTCATTTTTGTCTAAAGATGCCATTTCATCGACCATGGCCTCTTTCCTTAGTTTTCGATCCTCCAAATCTACTGCCTCCCTGACATTTCTAGCATGATCATTAGTAACAGATAAAGAAATTTTTTAACAAAAATAAGATTGGCTATACCTTTATGGTTTCCTTCTCTCTCGAATTGATCTTCTCAAAGCTGGATTTTGTGACTCTTCATCTTCTGACTACTATTCCGTTGTAGAGTATGATTCTTCCTCCTTTAGATCAAACTCTATCTTCTGAGGTTCCTTTGGTAGGAATTCATGTTTAACAACATATTTCACCTCTCTAAACATCACATCTTGGTTGTACACAATATTTCTGGTTTCTAGTTTCCAAAGCTTATAACCTTTTAAACCATCCTTATACCCAATAAAGATGAACCTTTCAAATTTACTATCCAACTTGGTTCTTCCCCTTTGGAACATGTACATATGCATCACAACCAAATACCCTCAGATGTGAAAGAGATGGTTTCTTACTAGTCCTTACCTCATATGGAGTCTTATCCTCCAACGTTCATGAAGGTGATATGTTAACTAGGTAACATGCAGTCTCCACTGCCTCTCCCGGAATCCCTTTCCTAACCCAACACCACTTCACATGCTTCTTTCCTTTTTTATCAACGTCCTTTTCATTATTTTTACAACTCCATTTTGATGATTTATGTATGGAGTAGTCTTATGTCATGATATGCCACACTTCTTATAGAACTCTTCAAATTCCTTCTTTCAGAACTCTCCACCATTATTTGTTCTCAACACCTTTATCTTCTTCCCTATCTAGTTTTCCACTAGAGCCTTAAACTCTTTAAACCTGTCAAAGACTTTATATCTCTTCCTGAGGAAATATATCCATGTATTCCTTAATAAATCATCTATAAATGATACATAGTACTTAGACTTACCAATGATGGAACTGACATAGGTCCAAACATATCACTGTGAACAAGCTCTAATATCTTGTTTGCACTCTTAGCGCCATAGGGGCAACTCACCCGGTTATGCTTCCTATATACACAATGTTCACAAAAGTCGAAATTTAGACAGAAATTAGACATACCTTCTACCATACCATTACCGTGCAGTATTCGAAGGCCCTTCTCTCCAATATTACCAAGCCTTTGAAGCCATAACATGGTATTTTCTCCATAGACAACAAGGTTTTCAACTCCACTTTCAGGAACCACAGAATTGTTGCATCCATTAATAATAATGCTACCCAAAATATTTGGCAAAGTTCCAACCTGAACTCCCCACATTAATACCAATGCTCCCTGAACCATCTTACAGGTATCCTTCTCGAACACTATTTTTACACCTGCATCATCCATCTTTCTTATAAAAATTAGATTTATGGCCAATGCAGGAATATGTAGAACACTAGGAAGTTTTCTAATCCTTCCATCTTGCAACTTCAACTTGAATTTTCCACATCTGATGATTCTAGCCTTCCCTCCATACTCGCAGAACCACTCCCTATGAGTATTGAAGTGAAGGGATGCACTGAAGCCAATCAACCATGTCTCATGATCTACATGTGTACTTGAAGAAAAAGTTAAGTACACTTCCCCACCTTCATCTGAGGTGGTTTTTTCCTTTGTAGAATGAGCATCATTAGATCCCTTTCCTTTCCCAGGAGCTTTAGATCTATAATCCTTTTTGTAGTTCCCTTCCTTTCCGCATTTCCATCACACCTTTACAGGTTTTCCTAGAGATATAGATCTCCACTCGAGAACTTATTTTTTTTCTCTTATGGTATCATCCTCGTATATACAAGGCATCTCTATTTTGGCTCTCCATATTTTTCCATCTCATCTCCTCCGATAGCAAGGATGAGACTATTTCATCAAAATTCAAAGTTACAGTTGTATTGCTACATATTGCAACAACCAGACTATCCCATGAATCTGACAGAGAACACATCAAATTGATGCACTTATCTTCATGTGAAATTCTAATATCAATAGATAACAACTAACTTACCATGTTATTAAAGGCGTTCATATGCTCTGTCACGAAGTCTCCATTCTTAATCCTCAGGTTATACATCTTTTTCCATAGGAAAAATTTGTTCACCAGAGACTTAAATTGGTACAAAGTGCCTAACTTCTCCCACAAAGCCTTTGTGATAGCTTCCCCTGATGCATTCAACAATATTGATTATGAGATACACAACCATTTTTTTCTCTTTTTCTTTCGATCCAACTTCACCAAGTCTTATGCTAACATTGTTGTTGGTTTAGTACCCGGATCTACTGTGATCCTCCGATCTTTATCCACCAGCAGATCCTCCATCTTGAGCTTCCACAACTCAAAACTCTGACCATTAAATTTTTGAATCTCTATCTTTCCACTGCTTTTCATCTTATTTCATTGCAGGAATTGATCCCACAGATATCCCACCGAACATGGTCTACCACAGGCCTGAGAAAAACCCCTCAGCAACAAAGGCGTCCCCTTGAAGTTAAAACAACTCTGATACCAAATGTAGATTTTAACCCTGTACATAATTTACCTACAAACAAATTCTTAAAATAATAAAATAAATGATGGCAAGAACATAAAATAAATACACACATATATTTTTCCCTAGATCCCAAAACTGGAACTACCAAATTGATTTTTCAGTATATTCCTTTCAAATTTACAATACATATATAGACATGCCAAAGCATTCGTAAACCCAAATCCATTAACCCTAGATTAGAACATAATTGTAGTTCCCTTTACCAAATCTACAAAACACCATGATAAGAAAACCATCATGCCCAAAACCATGTGCAAAAATCATGCACAAAACCATGGGTAGGTTCATCCACCATCTTTGGGTTTGCCCCCATCTTTGGGGCTGCGACTAGTAATGGAAATAATATAACACACACCCAAAAAAATATCTTTGGAAGTTTGAACCATAGTGACTCCACAAACTAAATACATTCAACAATGAATATAGTTCATGCAAAGCTTAGATAGGAGCAATGTATGGTCAACGACTTGTAAGAAAAATTTAGTCTAGCTATGTCTTATAATGATCAAAACCTATACAAATGTAATGCCCCTAAGGATTCCACAAGTTCCAATTATTTTACAATACACAAGCTTAATTCAAACAAATGGGAACCAAACAAACATATCTATCTCAAGCTACTATAAAATCTAATGAAAGAGAACCAAATAAGTAAGACTTGATATAACACATATAATCTATTCAACCAAAGAGTAACAAACACAAATATATTGGAAAACACCCAATATTATAGAAGTGATGCAACTAGATAAACTTAATGAATATAATTCCTTGTAATAATAGAAAAATGCACTTCGATATACTGACCAACCATCATCATATTCAAAGACTTGCATTGATTCAAAAGAGGGTGTAGCCACAAACCTTATTCTTTGAGATGAAAGAACTTTGGAAATCTAAATCACATTAAGATTTATATATTCATAGATTTAAGAGATTCCATATTAAATGTAGTTCACCAAGGGTTTTTCAAGAGAAGACATTTTTCCCAATATAAGAATATCTGATTCATTAGGGTAATTTTGAGGCCTAAAATGGGTCTCTAAAGAAAGATAATAAAATAAGAGTTATGAATTTTTAATTAAAAAGATAGGAAACTACATATTTTATCGTATTGTTGGCTTATATCATTATGTGTTTACATAAATGTCAAGTGTAGGTACTTTTTGAATGTGAAACCCAATGAGTAACCACTCTGCATACTTATGAGTAGACCCACACCAAAAAAATTAAAAATACCTGAAAAAAATGTGTTGAAACAAAAAATCAAGGAACGTGGTTTTTATTTTTTATTTTTTTAGTGTGGGTTTCACTTAAAAGTATATAGGGTGGGTACTTTGTTGATGTAAAGTTTAATTCCACATCCAATGGGTTCCTACACATCATTTGAGTAACATTATAAGGATATAAGCTACAAATATTGTTGCAGTCACGATTGTTGTTACACCAAAAATCACATGTGTTAGTAAGAACTCCATTTAGGTGGGTGTTTACATCATTTAGGTGTTAGTCAATGATTTCCTTGAAAATCTTACATCATTGCAAGAACTCCATTTAGGTGGGTGTGTACATCTAGAAGCTCTTCCTAGTGGTCTTGAGGAGATTTCATCATTGAGATTATTGGACTTATCTCGGTGTGTAAAGATAGAATACCTCCCAAAAGGGTTAGGAAAGTTAACATTGCTTGTTAACCTTATTCTAAATGATTGTCAACATCTAACAAGTATTCCAGGAAGCATTTGGTGGTTGAAATTGTTGGACTCAATCAACTTATAATGGACCCATTTAAAAGAACTGTCCAATCGATTTTGCAACCTATCCTCTATAAACAAACGTGTAATGGATGGTTTCTTGAGTCTAGAGAGGCTTCCATATTGATTTGGAGTAGTAATAAGCTTAAGAAGGTTAAGCTTGAAATATTGTAGAGGTTTAGAGAAGCTTCCAGAAAGTTTAATCCAACAAAAGTACTTGGAGAACTTGAATTTATCAAAATATGATAATCTTGAAGAATTATGTGAACTCTTCAAAGTTATCTCATCACTTTGAGTTCTAGTATTGGCTAGATGCAAAAAGCTAGAAAATATCCCTAAGAATCTCCATTGTCTCCCATCTTTGGATACTCTGGATCTTAAAAATTGTGATATGTTGGAAGGGAAATCTGGAGAGCATTATAAAGTTGGAAAAACTACAGGCTGTGTTGATCTGAGGAATTTCGTCGTTGCAAGAGAAATGGGGTGAAATTAAAAAACAATGTGATCATTCATGGTCCTTTACGGTGGAAAAAAGGTAGGTGATTATAACATGTCCATTTTCAAACCTGCTTTTTATCCACATTATAGTATCTAAGCATACACTAATTTTCCTTCCCACTCACGTTAGATTTCTCTTCAGTGTTCATTTCAGGAAAAATATCATTTCAACCTAACTAATGTATAAGGAAAATGTTGGATAACATTAATGCCAACTATTGTATGCATTAAATGTGTTAGGTAGGAAGTCTAGTTTCTTCTCGAGAGTTCAGATAGCTTCCTGAAGAAGTTATTTCCTTCGACAATCCTGAGAATCGAGAAACTTCATCAAGCATGTATAAAAATCATTTGATGGAAATGTAAAGTCCAAGTTTTTTTGTGTTATCTGCATTCTCTGATTTGGTATCAGAGCAAGGTTGAGTGCTAAGAGCATAAGGTTCTTCTGTGAGCGATCAATGTGAGAGATCATTGAGGGTGTGACATGAAAATTATGTGTAGAGTGCGTGAAGTTCTGGCTGAAGGTCGAGCTAGTAAAAGGATTGAGGTTACTACCTCACTGAGTGTAAATTTTTTTCTGCAAGAAGAGCTACTGTGAACTTGCAGTCCATCTGCTTGTGCATAAGAGTGTGCTGGTGCGGAGGATTGGTTTGTGAGGCCTATTGGAGGGAGCCAAACCGCTATGAACGTCTATGTTAAGTTTTCTTGTGTGATGGAAAGATAGGGCCAAAGAAACCAGGTAAATCCTCGACATCGAGTGTTTGTAGTTTGATGTAAATTCTCTGGCATTTGTTGATTGTGCTATAGCAAGATTTTTCATAATCTGTGACAGAGAAATCCGTCTGTAGTTTTTTAAATCAAAGTGTGGGCAAGGCTCAGTTGTTTTTCGGATGTGTTTTGAAGGCTTTGTTAAATCCACGTGTAGTTTTTTTAATTCTAAGTGTGGGCAAGGTTCTTTCATTTCTATAAGTTGGTTATTGGATATGTTTTTGAACGTTGCCTTTATGTTTTGGTTTAACGACACCCATTAGGACGATTTTTTTTTAAATAGTTTTTTATGAATCTCAAAGGATTTACGTTTAATGCAAAGGTTCAAACTAAGTGAAAAGTAAATTATGGAAGTCACTTAAAATAATTAATGAAGTTATGTAACCATGGTGGTGAATGGTGGAATAAAATGTATATATAGAAATGGAGTTTTATAGAAGTAAATTATATCACAGCTATCATACACTAACACATAAAAATATATATAGCATTCTAGAGAGGAAGCAAAAAGTTAAATCACAAACTATGCTTGTCCAACAAAACTTATATTTAACTGATGGGGATTTTCATCATGGAAATTTGTCCCTAAGGAACTATGCTTTCCCAACAAATTTTTATTTAACTAGTGGAGAATTTCACCATAGAAATTTTTTCCAAAGGTGTTTGACACATTTTAACATGACACAGATAAAGGGAGTTAGAGAAAAATGAGTGGAGCATGATATAATTTTTCCTCGCCAAAAAAATGGAAGAAGACCTACAAATATGATTTAGTTTGTCCATTTATTAACTCACTCTATATGATTTTACTATATTTGTGTTATAAGTAATGATAAAGCTAAATATTAAGGACATAACAAGGCATGTATGTTATAATTGTTTAAGATATTTATGGCCACACATGAATGCAAACATATAGGAATTGGTTCATAATGATTGCTTGGGATCCATTTTGTGCCTAAGGTTATTATTCACTTTCCATATGTCAACAGGATAATGGACCTCCTAGTATCCATGGGCATGGAATAATAGGTCACCTTGTAAGAAACATTCAAAGTAACCTGCATTCAAGGCTTGGTCTCTATCTTACCTAGCTACCATTAAGTGTCTCTTCAATCTTTGTTGTTTTCTTTTGCTTGTTAAGAATAGGGTTAGAAAAATTAAAACTCTTATTTTGTAGAGAATTGTCTTACTTATTTACTTAGATCCTTTTAGTGATTTCTTCCATTTTGTGTAAGAGGAAGTGTTCCATTGAAACCTCTTATAGTTCTAGGTTTCATTTTCAAATCCATTTTATATTTTAATTTCTTTGTAAACATAAGGACATGATTCATTACATAGTACTAGTTCTTGATATTGAATCAACACAAACATGCAAAAAAAACATGGAAATTCCTTAAGAATCAAAGATGTTGGACATAGACAAACTAGCCATCCATAGAAATAGCCAATTGTTTATATAATACATAGGGGTAGGGGTGGGATTATCAAGTAAAAGTAAATAAAATAAATAATTAACATTAAAATTAACTAGATATAAATCCAAAGATCTATAATTTCAAATAAAGTTGTCTTCTTATCATTGCATATTTTATGAATATTCAAATAGATAGAAGTTTATTGTGAATTTCCATATAGGTATGAAAAAGGAAAAAATGCAACCCATGGTGAGAACATGTGTAGATAAAACAAGGCCAAAAGGAAATCAATTCAATTTTCCAGAAAGAAAAAATGGAAAAAACATGGGTATATACCTCATCTTACAAACGAAAACAACATTTATAGATCCCAAACCCGAAAATGGTACAAAAAAATTTAATCAAATTGAAATCAAATTGTGTTCAAGCTAGGTGGCTACAAATTAAATACCCTTGATAGGAGGGAATACAGATGCCAAACAATAATGGAGTCAGTTTTGATATATCCAAAAGATAAAGGAAAAGAACATTACTAAAGCCAAAGGGGATCAACTTGAGACAATATGGAAAGGACCTAATATTGTCACAATCACTGGACAATAGAGAGATGAATGAAAATAATTGCAATAACACCAAAAAATAACCATATACATTATCCTACCATAAGCATGAATTCAATGTTTTTACAATGAAAACAAAATCATAGCCACATATGTTATTCTTCGAGGTGAAAAAGCCTTGGAGTTTTGAACCACAAAACAATCCAAATGTCCACAAACTAAAGATCTTCAACAACGAATGTCATTCACCTAGGGCTTAGATATGAGAAACATGGGGTTAACAATTTGTTAAAACATTCCATTTGAACTACGTCCTATAGTTATTAGAGCCCTTACAAATGAAACACCCCCATTGATTTCAGAAATTTGTTTTCTTTTGTAATGCACAAGCTCAATTCAAACCGACTTGGAACCTATTGTAGCAGCTACAATCACCCTCCAAATTTTTGCCTTAGCTTCATTTTGGAGCCTCCCTACTAACCATCCTTACCAACATTTCTTTCACTATCCAAGTACAAATGCTTCAGTTGAGTTTTAGTGTATTACCAACCTGTGCTTGTCAACTTATTTGTCTCCCACCCACAATCTTGACACTCCGGGACAACCATTTTCTGGTTGTGATGCTCACCTAGGAAATTGCACAATTCTGGAGGGGAACCAGCCTTCCCTCTAGAAATTGCGCAATCCATCTGGGATCCAGAAATGTGCAATCCAGTCAGACAACCTTCCCTCTGAAAACTGCGCAATGCAGCCCAACACTGGGCTTCATCTAAAGAATTGTGCAATTCTGACTGACTGCTAGGGCTTCAGTCCAGAAATTGCGCAATGCATGAGGGACAACTAGACTTGCTCAGCCCAAAAACTATGCAAATGTCATTCCCAGGCTTGTAGGTTGCTACACGTGCTTCCAGGTTGACCAATTCCCTTTAGGATTGACTAATCTTGATTTGCATGCATAGGCTAATTTTTCTCAAAAAAGAAAAAAGCACCCCTATATTTTAGGGATTTATTTTTAGCAACTGGAGGTTACATGAAAACCATTTTAGAAACCTCTCGCAAAATGTCGCTTTCTCCTAGATTTGTGGCATGCGCGTCATAAGCCTTGATCTTATCAAAATTATTTATTCGACGTTTTAGAGCTCTCACATCAATCTTGGAGCTCTGACATCCCACATTGCATCTAGGAGCATTTGGCACATCCAGCTTAGCTTTTTCCAGGTAAGTCTGCTTTTAATGTCTTTTACTGCTTTTTTTTTTCGCTTTTTGTATTTCGCTTTGTGTAAATGTTGCTTTCTTGGTTTTTTTGAACATTTGTTGTCATTTTAATGCATGTTAGCTTGTAGAAGCATTGTTTCAGGTTTTTCATTACATCTCACTATTGTCGCATGCATGACACTTACGGTCATCGTTGCGGCAACTTGCTTCACATACATTCTTGTTTTCCCATTTTCTAAATCCTGCACTCATTATTTTCGTGCATGATCATTCACTCTTGTTTTCACTCAGCTTCGCCATGCATTCAGACCTTTCATGTTTTTAGTTTCCTGTTAGCGGGTCTCAATTGCCTTGTCCCAAACCTTGCCTTGCCCGGCTAACAATGCATTTCTGAGAGTGAAGGCTCAACCTTACTCCTATAAATTGTGCAAATCTGGCCCATCACTATCCTCCAGGCTTTCTTTGTGCAATTCTGACAGCCAATGTCCTACTGGCCCTAGAAACTGCACAAATGCAGTTTGTTGGTTTGCAGTCCTTGCTGACTAAAATTGCGCACTGTGTAGTTTCAGTCCTCAGCAGGTCAGGCTAGATTGTTAATAATGCAATTTCAATAGTTAGTTAGCCTCCTGACATCCTGGATTGTGCATTGTGTAGTTTTGGAAGTCAGTCTTGCAACCACTCGGTGAAAGTTGTGCAATATTCCAAGTTAGTCACCTGGGTACGTTACATGTCAGTACTCAAGTTGCTTTTGGTTTTCAACGAACATATTTCTTGCCATGAGTGTTTCTATGTTTCAAGGTATCACAGGTATTCAGTCCTTCTCTCAGTAGTACAGGTACAATGGCCTCCAAGAGAGCAGGGTCAAAGGATACCCTTGAGAGTGAAACTAGAGATGCCGTTGAGTAAGTGTCTATGAGCTTGCCTACCTATGAAGACACCAAGTTGTTCATAGACAAACATATCAAGATGAAATGACAGGACATCAATGACACATTATTAGGCACATTTGAGGAAAATCTGGAAGACCACAGGGTCTACGTCAACATTCACAAGTCTGGCTTGTACCTAATTGCATGTAGGTATCCTTTGTTTCCATGTGCGGACATGATCCAATGGATTGTCTAACATACTTATCCCAAGATAATGGTGTTGAGCAGTGCCAGTGGAACACATCTTGCTACCTTCATGGAAAATGACTTTTAGGAGATGTATCACTTGCTGCAACTGGTGATCACGATGGAGAAACCCTTTTACAGACCCGACAACAATGCAAACTCAAGAGATATATTGAAGATATGGGTGAAAGATCCAGCCAAGTTCAGGAAAACACCTAGCTAGGTTTACAATATGAAGATATCGTGGAAGGAATATCATTTCTTGGTCATATTTGCATGTCACTTATACCGCAAAGAGAGCACATAAACCTTCTTGCAAAGTTGGGTGATCATGTTGGATCAACTGGTGAGCGAAGGAAGACCTTGCAACTAGTTCGACATGTTGGCTCTCAGGTTGAAGGAATAGGTAACAGAAGCCTGACATCCTCCCAAGGGTCAGCAAGCGAAGATATACATGTCTTCCTACATACTAGATATAGTCTATTCCCGTTAGCGGTTCCTTGGCTTGGGTTGGGCATGGACACCTTCAGAAACCTTTGTGTACACTTATTACAGATTGTTCTCTGAATGCAGCTTCTGCAGAGTTGTCATACAGTTATTAGACCACTTCATCACCCCTGTGTACAAAATGATATTCGAGCAGGATCCACGTTGCATGTTGCAAGAAACAATGGAGGCATTAATCGACATAGAATATTTATATACCTCAGCCGTTGGCACCTTCATATGGATGTACAACGCGAAGAAGGCTTCACATGTTTTACTGAATTTTGCCATGGATAAGCTCATCATGCAAGAAGTGTCTTATCACATCCGAATAGGGTTGTTAGCGAGACTACACAGGAAGAAGAAGGCACCTTGGCATGCTCTACCTTTGCAGATCAGGTTGTATGAGATTCAGAATCCCAAACATGTTGAGGCCAAGATGGAGGAATTCAATAGATTAACCTTTGGCACCATAAATTTCAATCTGTATGACCTGCATTGTTTAGTGAAGGACCATTGTGCGACTGTAACATCCTTGGATCCACAGGGCGTGTAATTGGCCTGAGGAAGACCCATGGAGATATAACTATCACTTCTCCAGGCTCAATGAATCGGTCAGCATAGTTGTAGAGTGGTTAGCAAAGAAGAGGGAAGCAACATCTTAGAGAGAAACATCATCAACAATAGTAGAGTGTAGTAGACCTACAGGTGACAAAGGTAGGATAAAGGTTGTTGACAACGTAGTGGCAGAGCACAACTGCAAGTTCAAAGAAGATCCACTGATGTTGAAAGAAACTTTGGAGATTGAGGCTAAGAGGTGACAATGGGATAGGAGGATTGCGCAAAGGAAAAGAGAGAAACAAAGGATGGAGGAAACAGAAAAGGGCTTGTAGGAGTTGAAGTGGAAACTCAGGGAAGAACAGGAGTTGCGCAGAAGAGAGAAGGAATCACACCAGGAATAGGTACAACAGGAGGCGCATCATGCACATATTGATGAAATTTCGCCATATAGGTTATAGACTCATCCGAGAAGCTAGCATAGAGCAGAGAAGGTGAGCAGTCGTAGGAGTCGCAAGAGTAGGACTTAGCTCAAGAGATTGAATAGATGCTAGAGCATATGGACATAGATATGGTTTAGCCAGAGTTAGATCAGTATATTGACCTCATGCCTCAGAACTAAGAGGTCATCCCACGGGCTTCACCAAATTTGGAAGTCGAGCAAGTCCCAAGTGATCAAGGTGACACAGAGATCCTTGAAGATAATCTAGAAGTGGAGATGCACAACATATCTTTCGACGAGTCACAACATAGATTTGTGCAGTCGCACAAAGTGCCCACTTCGTATGTCCATATATCTCTTACATAGTTTGAAGAACAAGTGATCGTATCCAATGCGTGCAAGCATCCAGCATCATTGGTCGATGTTGTGAAAGCGTATGTCGAATCCACCAGCTCGAGTATTATAGATAGTTGAGAATGAGAGCATGGCTAAGGAATTACAAGCGACCAAGCAGAGAGGAGAACATGTTACAACATCTTCCAAAGCAGAGTTGAAGAGATCGATGTAGGATGAAGTATCATCTCTTGAGACATTCACGCAGACGTTGTACTCCAGATTCATCACCATGCATAAGTCAGTTGTCCATCTCAACAGTTGGTAGTAGCATTGTGCTAAGAGAGCACACATCTTGTCAAATTTGCACACTGTTGTCGATCGTATGCAAACATGGACAATAAAGTACAAAGGAGTCCCATTTCACTTGCCCAAGATGATGAAGCCAAAAGCAGTAGAGTTGAAAGCACGCATCCGGAGTCAGATCCAGAACTATGAGGAACTCCCGCAGTTCATCACCAATTTGCAGGCTTCACATGCACGGGTGTTTAGGAGCATGGATGTCATTATGCGCACACATGCAATCCCATCCATTGGCACACTCACCAAGGCAAAGTGAAAGAACCAAGTCCAATTGGAGTTGGACATGTACTTTGATGAGTTGACATGCGTAGCCACTGGTGCAGACTTGGAGATCAGTGCAGACACTATGCATCAGTATGTTTTTTGTCCAACTGCACTCAAGACTATGATGCACATGTTATCAAACGAGTTGGACAAAGGTGCTAAATCAATGTACCTAGATGCAACAAAGGAAAGAGTTCGCTTTCAGAGGGATGCTACCATAGAGTATGCAGACACCATAACAGACTACCAAGCTTGGCATCAGTTCGCCATCGTCAATAATCGCGAGGATGTCGAAGACTTGGTCTTCCCACAGCTATCCGGGTCTTAGTGATGTCTTGCATGGCTTACTCAAGCATATTTTGTCTCGCATGAGTACATGTGCAGATTGTAATGAAACATATTGTAAAAGTGAAAGACCAAGTGTCGATAGTAGAATGTAACATTCATGTAGTAGTTGAAGAGTCATGAGGGTATGTGAAGAGTCACAAAGAGGAATGTCAAGGGTCACCCCACCGTTTGCTATTTATAGAGCCTCATAAATCATTGTACAGGCTTTTGGGAGCCTGATGAGCCCCAATTTTGGTACAATTTGGGCTCATTTTGGCCTACTTTACTTGCTCAAACCATTCATCTTTATTTTCTTATGCATGCATTTCTTAGTTATTTCATGTT
>APFE030890397.1:0-10705 GCA_000404065.3 Pinus taeda | reverse complement strand
TATCTTTGCCTCTCTCTTCTTCTCTTTGTCCCCCCTCCATCAATATCTCTATCTCCCTTTGTGTCTCCTTTATCTTTCTATCGCACCCCCTAAAAATACACACTCTCTCTCCATATCTTTCTATCTATCTCTCTCTCTCTCCCTCCCTCTTCTTCTCTCGCTCTGTCTCCTCCCCTTCTCTCGCTCTCTCTCTTTCTTTCTTTCTCTTCCCTCACTTTCTCACCATCTCTCCCTTCTCAATTCCTCTCTCTCTCTCTATCTCTCTCCACAATTCTCTCTTTCTGTATTTCTTCTTCCCTCCCTCTCTCTCCCCTACAAATCCATCTATCTCTCCCTCCCTCGCTCCATCCCTCCCTTCTCTTTCTTAAGTCATCTCTCCCTTCCTTCCTCTCTCTCCCTTTTTCTTACACCTCCCTCTATCTTCCCCCATCAATATCTCTCTCTCCACCCTCCATCTTTGTCACTACCCCCCCTCCAACTCCATATCTTTCTCCCTCTCCCCTCCTTCTCTCTCTCTCCTACTCTCTCTCTTTCTTCCCCTTTCCCCCTCTCTTTCTCTCTCACCCCCTCTCCCCCCATCTCTCTCTCTCTTTCTCTCTCTCTCTCTCTCCATCTCTATGTTTCCATTTCTCTCTCTTCCCCTTCTTTCTCTCTCTCTTCTCTCCTCCTCTCTCTCTCTTCCCCCACCCTCTCTCATTAGAGAAATTTTGAGGCAATGGGTCTCAAAACAAAAATGTACATCAAAAACCAACTTTATAAGAATCAATAAAATTCAATTGATGATGTCAACCATGGGTGATGCTTCATCATTTTTGGAGTAAAAAGATAAAAAGATTAAAAAAATAAATAAAAATAAAAAATTGTTTTTGCAACTTCTGCTTTAAACTTATCTCCCTACGATTTTACTCAAATTTCAAGTGGGAGCACTCATTGGATGCGAAATTTAATTTTTCATCCAAGGACTACCCATTTTGCATACTTTCAATGGACCCTACTACACGAAAATTGTGAAATACATGAAAAAGTGTGATTTCATGTATTTCAAATTATTTATGTAGTACAGTCCATTGAAAGTATGTGCATAGGTACTCCTTGGATGAAAAATTAAATTATGCATCCAACGAGTGCTCCTGCTCAAAATTTGAGTAAAATCATAGCGAGATAAGTGGAAAATACAAGTTGAAAATGTAGTTTCTTTTTTTCCCTCCAAAGCTTGATGAGGTAATTGAATCTTATTTTATTATTTCCACTATTGTTTTATCATATTATTTAGGAGGCCCATTTTATACCTCAAAATTTCTCTAATTCCAACTCTCCCTTGTCACTCCCTCTCTCTTCCTATTTCTTTGTTTTTCCTTCCCTCTCTCTCTCCCTCTCCCTCCCCAGGTCTGTCACTATCTCCTTCTCTATACCCCCTCTCCATCCCCCCTCTTTCCCTCTTTTTGCCTCTCTCTTTTTCCCCCTCTCTCCCCTCTCCATCCATATGATTGAGAATTGTCACTCAATGTAATCAATAATATATGCAAGCCCTTTAAATATAATAATACTTATAATGGACATGATTATTATTGTAATATATTGGAACAATAATAATCAATATTATTGATTATTATACCAATCATAATATATAAAGAAATAACATGTTAAATTAGAATAGTATATTAAATTTATATTATAGACAAACCAATTTATTCTGATCAAATTTGTAGCTCCTTGCCTTACATTTACTTTACATTTTACATTTTTCATTTTATATTTTACATATATATGTGTTTTAATTTGAATATTAATTAAAACATATGAAGCAAATATTTTTTTTTATCTACATATATATTGTCCCAACATCAGGGAAAATTTTCAGGATGGAAGTTTATCTTAAAGTTTAGAAACCTTAGCGAATATTACTAGTCCCTAATATGCAAATTGTAAAATGTTTGGAAATATTTTTGTAAAAATATTTACATTTTTAATAGTTTGATATTAGTTTATATAAATTTTTGGTGATTTTTAAGGTAAAATCATTTTATATTATAAATGTGGGTGAATCATTTAAAAAAATGGAAATTGGTGAATATTTTTTTTTTGGAAAAAACATGGAAAATTAGCCCACCTGCGAATATTAGCCCCAAAAATTTTCCTTTCCCAACATTTAAAAAATATTGACATACTTTCTTACATTATGCCTACACATCTATATGAGTGGCATGCTAGTGAGAAATATTGTTCTAATAGATAACACTTTTTCAGGTCAGTTTTGCCAAAAATGTGGTGGATATTTTTAATAATCATAAGTTTAAGTTGTTGATCTATACATACGGTACAAAATACATTTTTAACAACAAAAGATAGTGATTTTATCAAAAATAGTCCCACTGAATTATGGGAAAAAAACTCCAAAAAGTATCATAGTTAGACAATGCCAATTGAAATTTCTTTTTAAATAATAAGTTCTATATGTATATATATGAAAGTGTTATATCTTAAACCATCATGATTACAGTATGTGATGAACCAATTAAGATAAGGGTTTAATGTGGTTAACCCATAATGGTGGGTTTGTGGATGACCCATAACCATCATAATTACAATGTGCAAGTGCTAATGAAGAAAAGGGTTTTGTGTGGTTATCCCATAATTGTGGCTTTTCAATGAACCATAACTGAGTTGCCAATGGTAAGCTTAGATAGGGTTTTTGTGTGGTCTAGAAATGATTACGGGTTTATGGATGATCCATAACCTTGGTTTTCTTTTTGAATTTTTCTAGCAATGAATAGCTCATTGCAAATTTGTTGATAATTTCTATTATAGGTGATGAAATCAAATTTTGTCAAAGACCCATTGGAGATATTGAAGATATCTTTCCATTATAATATATTTTTTATGTAATGATATGGGAAGTGAGAAATTATTCTTGACACTCAAGGTATGAATGGTTGATTTTTTTTGAGACACGTGTGACTTCGATTATTGATATATTTCAAACTAGGAAAAAAAAAATCAAATTTTGCAAAAACATGTTTGAGCCAATAGAAAATCCTTTAAAATGAGCTATCATGCACCCTATAAAATGCTTTGTAAAGGTCATGGCACCTGCATGCAATTTTCTAAATATCGTTGTCTTGTGTTCCATCCATTATTGTGCTTCTATGATGGCCATAACATTGTGGGAGAGTTGAGAGATGGCTAAAATAAGGTCATTAAAGGTTGTAGATGCTACATACATATTTGTTAAGATATGGCATGATTGTATAAGTATGCAATAAAAATGAATTTGAAAGCATAAAGTGCAAAGGGCCACAAAGGATACCAAGGGTTTGTAAAGCAACATGGGTTGTTGTAAAGGTCATGTAACCTCCATGTTGAAGACTAATGGATGTAGTGAATCCATGCAAATATGCTCATGTAGTGGTGAATGAATTTCTAAGGGTAGAAACCATGTAATGCTTATGGACCAATTGTGATACTTACAGTGTATGACATAGAAAATGAACCTTGAAGGTGCCAAAAGGATGTTGTAGATTGCCACAAAAATTTGAAATGGAAATATGCTTCAAACCCTCGTTCTCATGGAGTGGTAACTTGCTCAGACACCAAAGATCTAGATCTTTGGGGCTAAGATCTAAAAGGCTTGAATGCTAAGAGAAGAGGAGATAAAACATACAAATCTTCCATGAAACTAAGCACAATAACATTGATAAAAACACAATAACTAATACATCAAAAAAATATGAAGAGAGAGAGAGAGAGAATAGGAGAATGATTCCATTAAGAAGAACCATAACATGTAATGATGCCAATTTTGGGACTTCTACTTCTTAACCTCCATGCTCTTCCTATTGCTTTCTTATAAGGTGTCTTGTTGATGAAGTTAATTTTGATAAAATTTTGATAGCATTTGAACTTAGATTGTAAGCCCCCAAAGATTTGAATCATTTTATTCTTCCTCTAGAGCTTCTTGAGTGGATCACAATTTTTAGGTTGATACTCACTAAAGGCAAAAGCAAAAAAGACAATGCTAATATATGATGTAGTGGAAGGGCTAGGATGTGTGGGGAAAGGAACCAAATCAGTAATTCAATGTTTAACCTCAAAATGTTGTGGTTAGCCATGAAAAGGATCCTAAGGTGGGAAGAAAAAGGGAATCCATTATATAGGATAAAAGAGGGGGAACATTGGTGGATAACACATTTTTGTTAGATGTAATGTAGATGATATAAAGGGAATAAAGAGCTACTTATGGGGACTAAGGAAAATTTTGAAGTGGAGGGAGTTCATTTCAAATGGGTGGGGAATGATGGAGGAGGAAATGATGAAAAATTAGAGGAGGAGTTCCATGACAAGCCCCAAGTAAAGAAGAATATTTAAAGATAACAAGGTATCCATACAATTTAGGAGGGGGATGAGTGATCCTTATGGTGGGTTAAATGTGCTCAAGATAGAAAGGTTGGGTTGGTTCATAATATGTAATTTATTCAAATGGGGTGAATTTCCCATTACAGTGGTCACTTGTAAGTTAGGGGAATATATTTTAGATGGTTTAGATAATTAAGGAAGAGGGGATGACTCCCATATAGTGAGTTAGGGGAGGAATTTAATGACAAGACCGAATCAAAGAATAATGTTGATTTAGATTGCATCATTATATTATTTTTCATCCATCTCGATTCTTTTTAGAATGGAAAAAGTGGAGGAATTAGCTCACAAGACCATTTATATCACTGAGACCCACTTTGGTAAATTGGGGTTTGAAACCTTCTAGGAGCATTTTGAGGCATTAAATGATGTTTTTTGGGGTAAAATTTTACAACTTTATCATCACACTTTATTTTCCTATTATACACACCTATAACTTTCCAACGCCACAAAAATTACCTCAACCATGGTTCGTATGCGAAATGTATTCCAACTGGGAGTTAACCTTCTTGTTTTGACCACCATGATTCGAGACAATTCCACTTTAGACCTCGTTACTCATGGGAAAGGGGCTAGCCACATGATCATGATGAAGTTAACTTTAAAGAGTCAATTTTGTGACTCGGTTAAAAGTTGAAGGAGTCAAACCTAACCAATGGTAGGCTATTGGGCTATGTTATAATAGGGCCACTATGAGGAAAATGGTTTCCATTCTTTTTGAGTGCATCATGTTCCATAGAAAAGTAGGTATCCAAGAGGGATTGGGAGAGAGAATAAATAGAGGATGTTTTCATTTTAGTATCCCACAAGCCACATGCCTACTTTATACTTGCATCCATTTTTTATTTAGAGAAAGAGAGCAGAGCAACCTCACCTTACAACCGGTTTTTCTCCCAAAAGTGTTTCCCGGGATATATCTTATGTCAATTGTGGTTTGTGAGTTTTTTTTTTCATTGTTCTATATTTTTTTCATAATTATCATTTGCATGCATACTTATTTATAAATAATAATCTACAAATCCAAAAATCTAAAGAGAAATAAACCCTCATAATGTATATTTCATATTTTTAAGTATAATTTTATTAGATTTGTTGTGACAAATTGTCGGGTGGAATATCTATGGAAATTTATGGATCATATTGGTATTAAAGTAGGTTTATTTGGGTATATTTTCCAAACATTCAAACTTGAACAACATCTTGAGTAGGACATACCTAGTACACAATAGAAACTTCGTCAAACATATGGTAAACATGAAAGCTACAGTCATGAATGCATAACTGATCATAAACTTCTGAATTTCATATGAGAATCACTAAAAAGGCACCAAGCCCTCCCTAGCCAGCTGCAAAAACACTTGTTAGTCCATGCATTCATCAACCATCTAGTAACTTATCAAATTATGATTGATATACATAACTATAGCACATCATATAACCGTGTATATAACCGACATATAACCAAAATAAAGACCATAAAAAATCAGCCATAATGTCAACATGATAACTAGTACAAATGTTATAGATCACAATAAAAAAGAACCTATATTAACATATGAAATGCCAACCAAGTCGGGGACTTCCACGTACCACTCGACCATAGATTGGGCTGAACCAAATCTCTGTTTCTTCCAATCACCCCTGTGCCATATTCCAAGCATGAATGAGGGATAATAAGAGTTAAATCAAAATAAAACCAACCAGGGCTTCCAGAGGCCAAACCATCTCAACCCTCAATCACAGTGATTTCACGTATACTATCTAGAAATCACTAACATCAACCAAATCGTTCTCTACCCAAGTTGTCCAGGGCTCCAAAAACTAGTATATCAACCCACAACTAACTCAATTCTCCAGAGAATTTATCCCAACCCACAACTCTAGGGACTAATAACTCAACCCACGAGGCTCTAGAGTGTTTATCCCAACCTACAGGCTCTAGGAACTAATAACTCAACCCAATTTATTCTACGGCTCGAGAGTGTTTGTTCCAACCCATAGCAAGAGAGAACTTGAGAACCAATCGAAAACACAAGTGGGAAACCCACACCACCATGGATATCCAAAAAGTGGCAAGGTAAGGTTGAAACCACTGTTAATTCAAGAAAATCTCGACGCTAATGAAAACACATAACCAAGGAACCACATTCATATACCATGCATCCAAAAAACAACAAAGAAATCACACGTGCAACCTATTACTAACGGAGTATCCCTGTTGTAGATTTCAATCCAACTTTTCCCTTGTGCTCCCTTGCTTTCTTGCTCCAATCAAAGTGAATGCTACAGTGTTCCAAGAATTCTCTTAGTGTCCAAGAGTTTCATTGAGGTCTCCTTTTTTCTTCATTTTCCTTCATTTTTCCTCTAATTTCCCTTGTATGCAAATTTGTGTCTCTTCACCTTCCTTTTCTCCTATTTTCCTTTATTTCTCATAATTAAATAACAATTATTGCCTTTGTGCCTTTGCCAATTCCTTTTCTAATTTGCACAACCATTATTAATCCACAAGTGATACCCACTATAATCTTTTTCCCAACATTTGGCTTGGAATACATGTCCCGTGACCTTGGTCTTGTTTTATTTACATGGAAAATCATCTAGGGGTTGTTAAAAACTACTCCCCCTTGTGGGAACACCATCATTAGTGTTCAATGACACTTATAACCAGTAAAACATTTTTCCCATGGAGCTT
Source organism: Pinus taeda (assembly GCA_000404065.3). Lineage (NCBI taxonomy): Eukaryota > Viridiplantae > Streptophyta > Pinopsida > Pinales > Pinaceae > Pinus > Pinus taeda. The sequence continues at coordinate 3,600 of APFE030890397.1, read as the reverse complement.
TATAACATAGCTCAATGTAACTTTTACATCATACGGAACTATTGAACACCATATTGCTTATTGGAACCTTATAACACAACTCGATGCAATATTTACAACATATTCATTATTGGAGTTTTATAACACAACTCATCGCGTTATTTACAATACATATATGTATAAAAATAACCAAAACACATAATAAAAAACATCTGGCCAATTAAAAAATACGCAAGGATACAAAGTCTGCATCTGATCAACCATCTCCAATATAGCTTTATCGAGCGCAGAGTGCTTGCACTACACTTTAAATTGCTCGATTGCTCGGTTCAGGAGAATAAGTTGTTTCTGCTATAAAATGCACTGTGGTTTGGGTTGGAATTCTCCCTCTTGTTCTACCTGCAATACAAACCAATCAATGACATGATTAACATCCTAGACATATCTCTTAAGAAATGAAACTTGGAAAGCATCATGGAATTTCACTGTTGGCAGCACTGCAAGTCTTTAGGCCATTATTCCAATTCTTTCAAGGATCTCAAAAGGCCCATAATACCCAGGTGTCATATTAGCACATGATCTAATCCTCAAGGAGCTCCTCTTGGGCTTGATGCACAAATACACATGCTCCCAAACATTAAACTTTTTGAATTATTTATGTTGATATGCATATATCCTCTTCCTGTCATGTGCTTCCTTTAAATTCCTCTTAATAAACTGCATCTCCCACTCCATATCAACCAACATATCTGGTCCAATCAGCACCATGTTCACTGGATCACTCCAGCTAATAGGAGTATTACAACTCTGCCCATAAAGAACCTCAAATGTACTCATCTTCAAGGATTCATGATACACGTTATTATATGAAAACTCCACCGGTGGAAGATACTCTTCCCACTTCCTTTGTTGATGCATGACATGCATCCTCAACATGTACTCAAGAATCATGTTAACACTTTCTATCTCCATCAGTCTATGGGTGATAAGTTGTGTTAATATCTAACTCTATCCCCAATCCTGCAAACAACTCCTTCCAAAAGATGGAAGTGAAGTTAGCATCTCTATCTGATATGGTCTTCTTTGGAACACCATGCAATCTCACTATCTCCTTGATGAAGATATGAGCTACCTCACTAGTTGAATTAGTAGACTTCACTGCAATGAAGTGAGCTACCTCACTCAACCTGTCAACCACAACCATGATGCTATCATGTTGGTTTGATGTCCTTGACAAATATGTAATGAATTCCATGGAAATGACCTCCCATTTCCATTCTGGAATCAGAATAATTTGCAACAAACTAGCTGGATGCTTACACTCTCTTTTCACCTACTGACAATCCAAACATATCACAACAAAATCAACCACCTCTTTTTTCATATTCGGCCAATGATAGAACTACTTAAAAACTATCAAAGTATTTTGGTACCACAGGTGACCTGAATATGGCTTGACATGAAACTCCCTCAAGATAAGAATCTTGAGCTCATTGTTATTTGGCACAAAATATTGTTCCTGAATCTCACCAAGCCATCTATCGTGATGTGATATTCCTCATCCCTATCACCTTCACCTTGTTTCTTCAATCTCTGCTTCATCTATTGGTACCTGTCATCATGCTACCCTACATGTAAGATACACTCTTGAAAATATGTCCCATAAGAGCTCACAGCTGAAATATGATTCATCTGCACTCTTCTATTAAGAACATATAAAACCCTGTTCTCCTTGCCCTTGATGTATCTATTCCCAAACTCAAACTCACTAAGGGTATCCAACCATCTAGCTTACCTGGCATTATGATTGGGTTGGTCAAATAAGTACCTCATCCCTGTAATGTCCCATAATAATAATAAAAATAATAAATAATAAATAATATAACGTAATATTAAAATATAAGAAAATAAATGATAAACAATAAAGAAAAGATATAATATAATAAATAATAAATATTGAATAATATACTAATAATAAAATAAATAAAGTAGTAAATAACAATACTAGAGTTCTAAATAAATATAAATAAAAATAAACTATAAAAATAGTAAAAATAAGTAAAGTTAACAAAAAGTACAATAAAATAAGAAATAGTTAAATTAAGAGAACTATAAAAATGTTGACACCTAATCCTTGTGATTGGGTGAATATATGTAAATAGATAAATAAGAAATATGAACAATCATCGGGAGATGAATTGAATAGTCTCTCCCTCATGTATATAATAAAGACCTACCTGATGGAATAACACAAACGAATTATTTTTTGCCTTAAGGAGTTACTGCCTAGCCTGACATGGTATCAAAGCCAGTCCTAATTTTAGTACTCCTACCCTTGTAAATCCATTTCCTGCCTATGTTCTGCCTATTTTTGCAGAACTCAAGTGTTATATACGTTTTGAACTGTGCGCCCTCCATTCAGTGTTATATGTGTTTTTGTATTCCCCTTAACAGTCGCCTGCTCCAATCACAGTGACAACTATGGGATATGAATGCATAGCTTTCACCCTGTGCGGCTCTAACACTTCCAATTTTTACATTGAGGGAAAATCACAGCAGCAAGGAATGGATATTATGAGGCTCTGCCTCTGGTTAATATGCTGTTCATTAATACGTTGTCTGGTTATTACACTGCTCCATATAAAATTTGTCTCATATTTGTCACATATACGCTGCTCCTAGTATTTTTAACGTTGGTCTGACCCTGTAATTCTTGTCTTCTGCTATTTTTATGCTCCCACTCAGAGTTGTCCTTGCTCCGTCCTTTGTCCCTCTGCAAAACTTGGAGTGTTAATTCTCTAATTAAAATTTGTGCATTGGAATGAAGCATCTCTAGGCGTTGATTCACAATTACAGTGTAATGAAGTGAGCATCTCCATGATTATGTTGTTTGTGAATATTGCATAGACTCTTAGATAAATCCAGTTGAAATTCGAACACTAGTCAAAAGGAAAAAAATGGCACTGTATTGAATTAACGCTGACCTGACATGGTATGTACGCTAGTGTGTATTGAGAATTTTTTTGAACTACTGTACGCTGGTGGGTTTTGTTCCTTTGCTATGGGTTGTACGCTGGTGCGTATGGAGAATTTTTTAAGGGCTGTACACTGGTGCATTGGATTTTATGCATTGTTGCTCTGATCCAGGTGGATATTGGTGGCCACCCGCTAATTCCACGTGGATCCCCTCTAGTGCTTCTTTCAGTTCTGTCAGTTTCCTTAATTATAGCACAGTTTACTATTTTTAGCAGTTTTTTGGGTCCTAAACTTCCGGAGCCGTTTTGAGGCCCTAAACGACGTTTTTTTTGGAAATCTATTGCCAGCGATTTTTCTATCTAAAAATCGTCTTTTTCGTCGTAGTCCACGGAGAGATCTTTCCAACAGGCTATCATGCACGTCAAACGGAGATAAGATGACCAATGCGCGACCCCGGGAAGTTGATGTACCAACTTACCCAAAAACGGGGCCCACAATTTGGCGTTTCATCTTCCAAGGTTAGGTTTTGGAATCTGAAGGGTTTTTCATTATTTCTCAACAATAAATAGGCCTTCGAGCCTCATTGTAACATAGTTCAGAGGCATGTAGCCACACATCTCTTCTCAGAGATAAGCTACCATCGCC
>APFE030890395.1:24750-76600 GCA_000404065.3 Pinus taeda | reverse complement strand
ATATATAAATAACTAACCAAATTACATAAAAATTAGAACAAACTACTAAAACAAATTCTATCCGATAAACAACTCAAACTAAATATAAATTAAAGTTAGATAAAGTCTAAGTGACTTCCCCAAACTTCTCAAATGCTAATCTCCAATCTCATTTGGAATTATTTTACCTCTCAAGAACATGTGTTCCCTCCTCTTTCTTGAGTTAACAGAAAGAATCTTTTCTCAATCATTCACTTTCATTATCTCTAATAAACCTCAAAGAGATTTAGTTGCTCTAAGCTATGTATTTTCGAATTTAAAAGAGGAAGAGTGAAAAACACAATAAAACACAGAGTTACCTAGATTGAAAAACCCATGGAGCTTTAGAGCTCTTCTCACATTAAGATACCACAAAAACCCATGGAGCTTTAGAGCTATTCTCACATTAAGATACCACTTTCCCACATTACCCCAAAAATTGGTTAGATAGAGAATATATACTACTTTTTGGTTCAATCTAAAACATTTTTTGATAAATTCTAACTCATTATCGGAAACTACTACTTATGCATTGAATGCACTACAATGCACTAACTTTTGAATGAATGAAGCACATAACAATTATAAGAAGTAATCAACAAGTATATTTAAGACAACCTCTTAATTTTGACTTCATTTTCATTACATATTTTCAAAATAAACAATTTCTAAGTGTTATCTTTGAAATTTAAAACTTACTTTTGTGAACGACTTTGTAATGACATCTTCTCATTGGTTTTTTCAAATTGAAAAAATATGGATTCACTTCATCATTATAGTTTATCTCTCAGATGAAGTTAAATTGGGTGCCAATATATTTACTTTGCAGTGAAACACATGATCTCTATAAAGTGAATTAGATTATTATTATCATAGAAAATAGAAGTTGGCTCCTTGTTTTATTCAATCTCAAGATCGCCTATCAATATTCTTAGTGAAGTTGCCTAGCATGCTACTCTTGTTGCTACTATATATTTTTCTTCTACTAATGAAATGGAGACAATGAGGTTCATCTTAGATGCCCATGAAATGAATCATCTACCTAAGTGAAATGCATATCTAGAGGTGTTCTTTCAGTCCTCAACACTTCCTAAAAAAATAATATTTGTTTAACCAACAATATGGTTGTCTTTGGAATTAGTGTACAAAATCCATATTGTATTGTGCCTATAATATACCTTAAAATACTCTTTCACGATTTCTAATGGGTTTTTCTGCTAACTTCATAGACCTAGATGTAAGGTTGACAAACACATTATGCTAGGCATTGTTGTTGTGTGATACATTAGGATAACTACTATTGTTTGTACAAAGTAGAATGGATTGTTGGATTATTCTCATCTTTTCTTAGCATGGTTCTTGGGACAATGGGTGTGTTTTTCAGATTGCATTCACTCATCTTGAACCTTGTTAAAATATCTCTTGCATACTTTATTTGAAAAAAAAATCCCTTTCAAAATTGTTCAACTTTTATTCCAAGAAAATATTTCATGTGACCAAGATAGATCATCTCAATTTCCTTTTCCATAGTTGTTTGAAAATCTTCAAGCCACAAACTTCCACGTTAAATCATATGATAAACATAAATTCAAAGAATCAAAATATTACCTTGAAAATCTATTTTTGTACATAAGGTGGGTGCTTTATTGTTTTGTTCGATCCTTTGTTGAATAGATAAGAATCAATTATGTTGTACAATGCTCTCAGGGCATGTTTTAAAATGTGCAAAGATTATTTTAACTTCTAATATTTCAACTCGTGAACCTTGACTTCATATCTTGGAGGTTGATCTACATAAACATTTTCCCATCCATTTTGTAAATTGAGCAATGATTTTCTTGCTACTATTTATAAAACTATTTTGATAGTATCCAACCTTGTTACTAGGGAGAAGGTTTCTTCAGAATATGCTCTAGGATATTGTGTAAACATTTTTGCAACCAATTCGGCTTTATGTTTATCAATTCTCCCTTTTTCATGAAACTTGGTATTATATACCCATTTAAAACCAATGTATTTTTTTGTTGCACGCAGATCTATAAGACTTTGTTTGTCATTCTTATCTATTGCTTCTTCATTCATAGCTTCAAACCATTATTTCTTTTTTACTTCTTCTTCGAAATGTGTTGGTTGGCAAGATGTAAGGGGAAAATGTACTTGTTCATTATCTAGTTGTTCATAAATTTCTCTCAAACTTCATTTTTTCTACGGAGCAATGTAATCAAAATCGTTGATTAAGGATGTAATGTGTGCCTTCTATCCTCCTTGGCTTTCTCCTTTAGATGGAACTTATAGTCGTGGAAGTCCTTGTCTTGGTTGTTCCACTTCCCTTGCTTCACTTGGTTTCAATGCATGTGAAGAAAATTAATTTATAGTTGTTCTCCTATCTTCATTATTCCATGCCCGATATTCAAATAACTTAGCATCTCTTGAGATAATTTATTTCGTGGTGATAGAATCGTAGAATTTATAAGCTTTATATTTTTCACTATAACAAAAAAATATGAATATTTCACTACTTCCAACCAATTTCTTTCTCATTTCTTCTAGAACATGAATATGTTTAAAGGATACAAACCAACAATTCTCAAGTGTAATAGACTTCTCTTCATACCACTCTAACCTTCTAAGGGAACTCTATTTTTGGCAATTTTTTTTGGAAATATGTTCAAAATATAAACTAGGAATGCCACTGCCTCTACCCAATACTCATTTATCAAATTCTTTTTCTTCAACATTCTTCTTGCAATATTCATGATGCTCTGACTTTCCGTTTTTCCTACTCCATTTTGTTGTGGAGTGTACCCTGTTATAAATTTACTTTTGATACATTTATCCTTGCAATATTATGTAAGTTATGTAGAATCATAATCATCTCCTTCATCTGATATTAATACTTTAATTTTCTTTCCATTTTGATTCCCTACAATGGATTTAATTGCTTCATTTTTTCAAATGTATCATATATGTTTTCGATTGAGAAGGTCATTGTGATTTTATTGAAATCTTTAGTAAACATTAGGAATTAAAAATTTCCTCCTATTGATTGGGTTTTCATTGGACAAAAAAGGTTTATGTGTACTAGCTCATACGGAATTTTGGGTTGTAACTCATATTATTTGTAAAATTGTTTCTTTTCTTTTTTATCAGGACACAATTTTCACATAGAATATGATGAACATCCATCACAATTAAGCATAGGACCATATACTTCTTCTGTAAAATATGAAGACTATGAAAAGCTAAATGGCCTTATCTAATATGCCATAACCATTTTTTATTAGCACATTCTATGACTCTTTAACTAGGTAGCTTGCAAGAATTTTGTAGGTGGGACCCTTAAACTTGAGTTCAAAAGCATTTTCACTTATTTTTCTTACACTTAATATATTGTGTTTTAAACTTTGTATGTAATATACATCATGAATGTCCTTCTTTTCATTCTTATTGTTTAAAATTGTAACCATACCTTTTCCCAAAGGATTAACAAAATGATCATCACCCAATTTAAGTATTTCATCAAAAATTAAGAAACATATTTGTTACATGTCATATGGTTAATACAACCATTGTCCAATAATTGAAGATCTTCATTGTTGTTTTCTTGGGTTGTTGAACAAGAAAGAAACATGGAATATTTTGTACCTTCATTCGTTCTTCAAACATTTGTGTTGCCTTGGTGGAATATGATTGTTTATTCTCGCATGGCCATACTTCATGTAGTAATAGCAGTGTATGTTTGACTTGTCCATCATTCCTCTTACACTATTGTTTGTACCTCTTCCACTTTCATTTTGAGGTTGATCATGTGGTTGCTCAAGTTGACTTGATGTATTGTTTATTTTTCTAGAATATCCTCTTCCTCTATTTCCTTTACTTATTTTACCTCTTTCTATTCCTCTATTAATTTTGGCTTGAGCTTGAAAGGCATTTTCTATTAACTCATTTCTACATTTAATTTTTGGCTTGTGATTTAACATTGATCGTATCAAATCTTCAATTAAAAACTGAGATAAATATTTACTTTCTTTTATTGTTGTTACAATCATATAAAATGAAGGCAGAAGACTTCTTATAATTTTCTTAGCCACATTTTGATCAATGACAATTTCTCCATGAGTTTTAAGTTGATTTACCACTCCCATGACTCGAATCATAAATGGATATATGTTTTCAATATCTGTCATTTGCAAAGTTTCAAACATTTTCTTGAGGATATAAAGCTTTGCATTCTTGATCTTGTATGTGCCTTGTATACTTTTTCCAAATTTTCCCAAGCTTTATGACCACTGATTATTGTTGCAAACATAGGGAATATGGAGTCTTCAACTCCATTTTGTAGATTCCACAATACTCATGAATCATTTTTTTTTGTCTTTATTGAAGCATTTATTTGGACATTTTTCATTGTTGCTAAGCTTACATCTCTATGTTCATATTTTGTTACTACTACTTCCCAATAAACCAAATTCTTCAAAAATCTCTTCATCTTAACTTTCCCAATTGCATAATTTGTACCATTTAGTAAAGGACCCTGCGTTTTTTAGTTGTGGGTGGAAATCATGATGGATTTCTATTAAAATCCCCCCTCGACTATGGATTAAAGAGCTTCTCCCTAATTTTCAACTCCCTAAAACCCTAATGGGCCTCTTAAAACATTGGTGTGAGTGAATTTGGATTATAATGGTTGCTCTAAGAAATACAAAGAAACCCGTGCATGATTAATGTTTCTCCATATAAAACTTCAAACGAGATGTATAGTGGTGTCTCCACATAAAAAAAACTAGACTTATGATAAAAGTGCAACTATACAAAGAACCAACTAGACGTTGGTGTAAATTGCCCCTCTCTCGAGGACAACTCTACAAAGAAAAAGCAAAAAGCAATAGCAATAAGTTTGGCATATAATGTGATTTTTGTTGTTGTCTTATATAGTGATTGTTCATTCGAGAAAATTATAGATATACTAATGATATAGTCGTGTGCAATGTAAAAATAAATACACAAAGGTTGACTTAGAAAATAAAATAGCGTATATAAAAACCTTTCCAATATCCCATATAACAAGTATTTGAAATGTTTTGGAGTGGGATGCAACTTTATGCTGTAAATGAGAACGGCATGAAACCTTAAAAGAGTCGCGCCTTATAAAAGAAAACAAGATTAAGAGAATTGAATAATTTAGACCAACAATAAATTGAGAAAACCCTATGCTCACACATTTCAGCTGACTAAGAATTAAGAAAAACAAAAAGAAATTTGATTTAAGAGTAAGCCAAGATATTTATCAAAGAACCTGTCCGAGAAAACGGAAGGACTAGGGTAATTCGCATATTCACCTTTCCAAAGAAGTTTGAGACTTAATCATTTTTTTTTTCGAAACAAGGATAAAATGAAAATACTCATAAATAATGTACTTGAACGAAAAACAGGACGGCGTTTCCTATCCATGTATTATGTTTGACATCACCAAATTGCACCAGAGAAGTAAACATACCGAAATACATAGCTGACTTTAATAACCTAAGCCCTACTTTTGCATGGCCACAGTTTGTTTTCATCATCCAACCCAAATCATCCCCGCAACTTTCTTCGAGGTAAATTGAGGCCACAATGATGCCTTCAGTCCCCATGCATGTCGGCATTACCTTCAAATCATCAAATTTTCACATGGGGAAATTGCAATTGGGCTCCTCCGGGGACGTGGGTTGTGGCCAAATCCGGCTCCTTTCTACCCATCTGGGTAGCTCGAGAAGGAATTAATAAGTGAATATATTTGATCATTTTCTTAACTTTGCTATATATATTCTACATGGTATAATTTTTTCATATAAATATTTGTTAATTAGTTTTTATCAGGTTAAATATTAATATTTATATAATATACTATATAATAAAAATAAAAATTTATCTAGTTTATATTTAAATTTATTTAATATAATTATTATTTTAATAAATATACCATTTGAATAATTCTAATGGTTAAGAGTTTTTTTTAAAGTATAGGTTCGAAATTGAAGTGGTAAAATATATACGTTTATTTTAAATTTAACAATCAAATTATTGATAAAAAAATTAAATTCCACAAACAAAAAATTCCCAATTTAATTATTATGATATTTAGCTTAATCATAATGTTAAAGTTAAATAATAATAAGATTTAAAAATTATAATTTATTAATTTAAAATATAATTTTATATAAAACTTAAGTTCAAACATTAAATATTATTTAAAATATAATTTTATATAAAAATTAATTTGAAAGATTAAAAAACCTTGAAGTGTCAAATGTATGTATGATTCAATTTTATTTTTTTTTAATAATTTGGAATTTCCATTACAACATAACAACAACTCCAATTTACCAGAAGCAAAATTTGAAAATGGGAAAACTTCATGCTTTGCTTATGGTTTAATTTTTTTTATAAACTGGAATTTCCATTATGACATGCCAACCACTCCAAATTACCTCTTACCTCTTATATAATTAGAAGCAAAATTTGAAAATGGGAAAACTTCATACTTCGCTTATTCCACACCATCATCATGTTAATTAAAAAAAAAGGCATTTCGCATTAAACACAATATATCTCCATAATGGCCACTTCAAAGAAGATCTTAGTTTACGAGCTCAAAGCGCCTTGATTAAACAGATCTGAGTAAATCCTGCTAAAAGGAAAAGTTTAGCCACCAGCTCATCCTGAGAAGAAAGATGAGTAACACCCGTCTGCAAGATAGTCTCAGAGATCCGAGTAAATCCTGCGAAAACAAAGTTCAGTCACCCCTTGATTTTGAGAGGGAGGGTGAGTAATATTAGTATGGAAGATAGTTTTATGCCCTAGGAAAGAAAAGTAGTTATAAGATAGAGGAGAGATAACAATTAACAAAGTAGTTATAAGATAGAGGAAAGTCAAAATAACAATTATGGACTGTAAAATCAGAAAATAGTTTTGTCATGGATTATTGTTGTCTTTCTCCTATCCATTCATAACGGTTGTCTTTTGTCTGTCTTAAAACTACTTTCTTAATTATATAAAATTATTTTTCGTACAGTGATGTGTGATTTAATGGTAAGTTTATTTGGGCAAAGTCTGGGAGACCGTAATTGAAATCTCATTGAGTACACTGGCCTGCTGTGGTGGATAATCCAGAAGCAGATTCCCCACCCCCTGACAGCAGGAGAGTCTCCTTTTGCTAAAACCATAAAATCTTAGTACATCCACTTGCAGATAGTTGGATGTACATATAGATTAAGACGGACCGATACAGATTCACTAGATGGTTAAATAAAAAATACATTTTTTTATATAAAGCTATCTTCCATATGCACTGGTAATAATAATATTAATAAAACGATCCCACCATTGCTCTCAAATGTTCTGTCGCTCTCGGTCATCTTTATTTCGATTGTTGTTCCAGAAAATATTTCCGAGTGGGACGAAAATGTTTCCGAATGTGAAGAACAGATAAGAATTAGGTCAATTTTTTATCTCACTGTACTCCTACTGCTATTCCTATTTGTTCCTGAAATTAAGAATCAATGTAATTTCAGCCGTCTCAATCCTCATGATTCCGTAATGTGTATGTTCTCCTGCCTCATAATTCGGTAATGCGTATGTTCTCCTCCTGACTGATCTCCCAGACGATCAGGGCCCAAATGTTTGAAGACGTGGGGATAGAGAGAACTCGCTCAATTCATTGTCAAATCCTGTCACAACGAACAGAATTATTTAGTAGAGAGATAGATAAACAAAAAAAATTGACAAGCCAAGAAAAAAACATATATTTCCCCTAGAAAATGGCCCCTTTAAATATCCCCATGCAATTTGAATATTCCCAACCTGCTTTCAATGAACTGTTTTAAACTATCAACTTGTTCGAACAGATAAAAAATGATGGTCTTAAAATATCGACGAACCTAAATGTGAAAATCCAACTGACCCCATGGCTAAGAATATCCATAACAGTCGCAACTAGTAACTGAATATGAGGTTAGCTTCTGTAAATTTCTAAATTATTATCATTAGTTTTTTGAGTGACTTGAACCTCATAGTGAGGTTAGTCTAGATGATCTATTCTTAAAAAGAAATGTACCATATTAGGGTTTCTATTACACCAAAACCCAGATTATAGTTACCTTTTTGAGTGGTCCCAAATATATCCAAAAATAACAGTTAGTCCAGATAAATAATCAATTCCAAAGAAACGAGTGTGAAAATCCCACGGATAACATTTGCTTTACAATTGCAAAACAGCCCATACTATCAGATTTGAAACCTGGTAAAAACAATCAATATCAATATACCGCTAGTAAAACATGTTATTATCTTTCTGGAATATAAGGAAGTCGTCGACATATATTTTCATCTGAGACCTGGCATGAGAAGCACAGCAGGATATGTAGCCAACGACGACTGGCCAACTACTTCCTGCACGTCACGTCGTATGCATGTTTTTCCCTGGAGATTATGGAAGGGTGCTGGCAAGTCATCCTTGGCTTCATTACCCACTCTGGTCCTTCACGCAAGATCCCACATGAATCCTTCTCTGCTGGGCTGTCCTCTCCTCTACCATTTCCGCAGGGCTTGTAATACAAGTGAAAATCATGAAGATAGAAACACGGGTACTGTTGAAATCGGAAAGGATATAAAAAATAATGAAACTTTCGCACATTACCCTTTCGAATGGACATGGCAATATAAATAGTGTGTAAAAAGGTAGACAAGAGGTCCTATTGTTAAAGGTTTTTTTCGTAGTACAACACTTTCAGTTCATTTATTCTAACTCTTCGGCCGCCAAATAGGGTATGTGGATATTGCCTGCGGGCAAAATCAATAAGGATCCCAGAAATTTGGATATTGTTCCCGACCACGATCAATAAGTGTTCAACAACACTAAAGTAATTAAGACTGTATATGTCAGGAATATATACAAGCGATGCTATTCAGCATTACACTAATTAATATAAAATATACCGCACATTATATATATAGATAGATATACCTGGTATATACCACACATTATATATATATACCTCTGATGCTTCAATGTTTCAATGTTTATTTATATTATTAAATTTTTTATTTTGGAAATATTTTGAATATATACTCTTTTTATCCTATAAAATTAGTACATAGTCTTCTCTAATGGATATGGGATTTGTATATATTTTTTCTATTATTGCCATAAATAAATAAAAATCAATATATAACATTCTTCGCTAATAAACTTCAAAACTCTTAAAGACCAAACAACACAGACCACCATTAAAACACAACTTCCCAACTTAAAATATTCAATTTATTCATATCCATCCCATTTCAAAATATTTCCAAAATTTACCATGAACATTGATTAGACACATTATCACGATTTGAGGGCCCGCAGCAAATCGTGATCCCCGCGGTAGATCTAGTATTTCGAGGTCATGTTCCATGTTTTATACTTACCATCTGTATTTTGAATAATTGAGGTTCAAACTAGTGACAGGAAAATTAGCCGTATGTCACGTTCACATGAAGACAAATGCAATCCAGAAATGATCCGTTGTGTCGATAAGATGACGACAGGATTATTCTCAGGATAGCCATTGACCTACTCGCCATCACGAGACAAGACGAGTGAGCAGTCGATGAAGACACGCGTTAGTTACAGAATATATAAAACAAATGAAAAGCCACATGGGAAGAATGGGGTTTGATTGTAAAATATCACAAATGTCAACAAGCAATTCGAATACCTTCGAGAATTGTTGTCCGCCTTCGTCTGTTTCTGATAATGGAATGGTGATTCCTGCCCCTTAGTGTGACCATTATTGCCTTTGTCAATTGTTTCTGGCCGTAGCACCACCTGTCGTTTGGTACCATGATGGTTTTAATTTTTAAGTACAACTATAATGGAATTCATCGTTGATTTTGATTACCTTGGTTTCCGGTTATATATTTGAGGGTGGTCCACCTTCGAGGTATTTCTGGAGTTGTTGATGGGCCAAAATATTTAAAATTTTCATTTTTGTTTAGGGTTGATCTTATATATGAATTTAGTATGTCTAAAATTTTGAAGCGATTTGAATCGTAGCTTGTTCACAACTCAAATTTGTGATTTTAGTGAATTTTTACCAAATTATAAGTAATTTATATCACAAAAGATACTAAAAACCCTCCAAAAACTCTAACAAATAATCTACCATTATATTTTTGTTGTGGTGATATAATTTTTTATTTAATTTTATTTTTTGGGATAAGATTGTGATTTTTAATTGTATAAATTATTTTTTTTGCAAGGGGGTTGAGCGCAGGAGCAGAAGGGGAGGGCGAGCTGGAGCAAGAACGTCGAGCAGGGGGTTGAGTGCAGGAGGGCGAGCAGGAGTGCCAGAGGAGCGCAGAAGCGGAACGACCCTCGACTACGGGCTTTGTTTGGTGCAAGAGTAGGAGCAGGGGTTTGAGCACAGGCGCAGAAGAGGAGGACAAGCTGGAGCAGGAACGACGAACAGGGGGTTGAGCGCAGGAGGGCGAGCAGGAGCAGTAGTGGGAACGCGGCGATCAGCGAGGGTTCTCCTCAGGCAACGATGGCATCACCAGAGGCGAGCGGGGATCTGAGTGGGCTTCTCCAACGTCTCCGCGGGATTTCTCCTGAGTTGAGCAGCGAGAGGCAATAGAGAGGTTTTCGTCCTGCTCGCTTCATCTTCTGGTCTTTTAGTTTTCTCTAAGCGGGGCGAGGTGGCTACCCTTGTCGCCTCTGCCCCCGGTGTCGCCTCTGCTCCGGTGGGACTTCTCCTTCTCGGCGACAGTTAGGTTTGTTCTGGCCATGGCATATCCTTTGGAGCGTTGAGGGAATAACGATGCTTCTATCCTGTTTCTTGCCGCTTCTATGGATGTCTCCGTTGGTCTTTTCTGCAGACAGATGCGGATGATTGTGGCAGCGTTCTTTCTCTGTTTCTCGTCTTATTCGGGTGGAGAGTTTGAGGGGGTGGGGAAGGAGTGGCTTCTTTTGCTACTCTCTTCCTCATTTCGTGCCTCTCCTTCCATATTGGGAAAACAAATCTTGTTGATCTTTCTTCAAATGCTTGTCTGCTTGGTTTTCTGGTGCCTTTTCTGCACCTTATAGATGGGTTGCCCTGTCTGGGGGGCAATATTGGCCTTTCGGGGCTTTATTTGGGATCCGTTTTAGCAGATTTGCATGTGGCTCGGTCCACGTTTCTGCATATGCTTCATGCATTTGCTCTATGTAATCATCTTATATGAATGTTTCTGCATATGCTTCTTGCATTTGCTCTATGTCATCTTTTTATATGAATATATTATGCTTTTTCTTCTGAAAAAAATATATATGAATGAAAATGTGTGATTTTTTGATGTATAAAAAAATTTAGAACAATAAAAAATAATGTTTTATTTTTTATTTTTTTGTAAATTGATACTTTATATTATCCAAAAAAAATAGATTAAAAAGTTGTGCCACAATGCCCTTTTAAGATTTTACTCTTCTTTAAACCACTTAATGTGAAACACTAATAGATCAACATTTCTTTAGATAGTCATGGTAACAAAAATTCACAAAACACAGTGCTACTCCATATCTCTCATATATAAAATTAGGTTCTCAATACATCGTAAAAACATAAGTCGTCTTGATTGTGATGAACCAAAACTAAGTAGATAGAAAGTGAAAGTTGGCAAACAATACATTTTATTCATTTTTAGAGGAAGAAATCAATGCGGGACCCTTTGCGGTCGAACTTGACAGGTCTTGCAGATCCCTGTTACCAGATTTGCATAAAATATGCCCCTAGACATGAACAAGACAAGCATCCATTATGTCCAAGTACAAGCATTGATTTATGAGCATTATTTTGATATCTTCTAGGGTGGTGAAGCCATTATATCGCTCCACCTGATTGTCCATCAGGACAAGCCGCAACATGGTTTTCATTTGCAAATGCAAGGCCACAGAGTTCAACTATTACTTCTTCTTTCCCCTAGTGTCCCTAGAGTCAGAAACCCAAGTAGACATATCCTCCAAGATATCTGAATCGAAGTGTGATCGTCTCTCCGCCCCAACTTGAGCTTCCAATTTATGTATCTATTTCCTTGTTTCTCGCGAAATTGAATTAAAGTCTATGGACCCTCCCCCATGCCTATAGTGCATTTGTTCTCTCAGTAGCATGTTTAAAACTAGGCGGAAAAAATAGGGGCAGCCACTATAAATACCTATGCATGCATAAAAATAAGAATGAAACAAGATGCATCCAAGATAGAGCTAGAGCTCCAACCCATTAATTATCCACGAAACTCCTAACACGGACCTCAGACCTGAGAAAATGGCCTAGGTGTTGTACAATACTTGCAAAATCCTATGAAAAGGACCATTTCCCCATAACCATTAAGCATATGCCAAAACACACAAAATATAATGACTGCAAGTCATGCAAAAATCTTAGACACTCAGAAAGCCAAAACTAAAGGAGCCTTCTAGTCGAAACATTACAATTCAATTGACAATGCTCACTAAAATTAACACAAGATTTAGAAACAAACCCAAACATTACAAATGCAAGGAGACCCCTAAGCAAAAGACGTAGACAAGCTACCGAAAATTCATAATCGAGACGAATAGATTGAAACCAAACCCTACATCACAAAGAAATAAAACCTAAAATTTCAGACCCTACCTCTGTACTTATGTCAAAACAAATTGCTAGACAATGGAAGGAATTGACGTGAATTCCAATGTATGAGTTTGTATGTGAATCCTCCACTAGCCCATTCTGTGCTAGGTTCCAACCTTCAAACCAAAGACCTCAACACCAAAGATACTCCACTCCTGCCACCAACACCCTCGCAAGGCATAGAGCCCTGTCTTCATTGTAACTACAACAAACCCAAACCAAAACACAAAATATTATTCACCATTGAATGAAATAGAGAGCACTGATAGGGAGGTCGAGGACCTAGCCTCACCTCCTTCTCTCAATATGTCTATTTATTTTGGAGGGTTTAATCTCCAAGAAATATGTTAAAATATTCTTTGATAAATAAAAATAATTTAAAAAATTATGATTTAGTTCATTTTTATAATAAAAAATTAATTGCAATGTGAAATATATTATGAGGTAAGATTGAGATGTTTTTCATTGATTCATGCTCATCTATTTTTTCCCAACCATTCAATTTGACTATACTACTTTTAATGGAGTGAAAATTTCAAAATAATACAAAACATGAAATCAAAAAAATTAATGATATTGAAATCTCTAATGATGTAGACACCTTGAAGCCAAAAATAATTTAAAAGTTAGAAGAAAAAAAAATATTCGAAGTAAAATAGAAAAATGATATAAATTAAATGGTTAGTAGATGTAGTTATCAATTCATTATAACCATTAAATACTTTATTTCATCATACATATCAAGTTGCTAAAATTTAAAAAATCACAAGATATCACTAAATGATAACTTTATTTAAAATAATAATAACTAGCAACTGCACCAAATGTTGCAAAGGAAACACCCTAAGGCATAAGTTTGAGAAGAAGGATTGATGTCTACTAAAGTCTATATAGTCTACTAGACCTTAAAAAGGTAAGAGATTAAATCAGATTCTTTAACCTTTTATTTGTATGCTAAAAAAGAAGTGAGGCAATGTTTTCCAAAATCACCATAGTTTTGATAAGTTAAAAGGTTAAGAAGGTTGTCATAGTCCAATAGCTCAAGTGGTTGCTAGTAGATTTAATTCTCCCTCCTCTAAGGTTCTATTATCTAGAGACATGTTATTTAAAGTTTTGAGAATGTACCATTGATTGGTTTCATTATGAAACTTATGATAATCAATTTTAATATTGACAATGTTCATTTTCTTCTTAGCACTACTCAAGATAGAGAGCTAATTTGAAAAAATTTTAAAGTTTAAACCATTTAATATAATTAAAAATTGCTTAACAAAAAGAAAAAATGTTATTGTATTTCTTTATAATAAATGATTGAATTAATAACTTCCATAAAAATTTAAAAATAGATATTAAATGTTACATTGTATGATCATACAAAACTGAAATAACCATAAAATAATGATAATCAAAATCTAGAGATAAATTATGCACCATCATTAAAATTGTACAAAAATATTGATTCAATCTTAACCATATTTAAAAATATTGATGGAATGTTCAAATACTTTTTGAAATATAAACTGACATAATAATATTCTCTTTTATCATTTATTTGAAAATAGTAATTTTCTATAATTCTTAATGGTTTTTATTTATATGTGTATTGAAAATATGTGAGTAAATTGTAAAGATGCAAAACAAAGTAGTAATATTAAAAATATATTATTATTATTATTATGAATTAATAACTAATAAAAATAAATTTATTTATTTGAATAAAATGTGAATAATAATTATTTTACTAATATTATTAAATATTAATTAATTGTTATTATTTAGAAAGAAATATTTAAAAAATAATAATATTGATTGGAAAGTAAGTTGAAAAAATGAGATCTAGGTGGATGAAACACCTAAGCACTTGTAAAGGAGTCATCAGTAAAGTTAGCATGAGTGGGTGAGAGTGTTTGATAGATAGTGGAGAAAGATGAAGGTGATTTGGAATGGCGTGTGAAAGAGTGGGAAGTGGGAAAGCCAAAGGTGAGGGGGGAAGTACAGGGGGCTACTGAGCTAACATTACTAACTTTAACGGAGACCTTGAAAAAAAAAAAAATCGACAATTGCACCACATGTTACAAACAACGAAATTTAAATTTTTCTCAAAATTCATGCTTGTATACAACTTGAGCACAAGAAGAGTGCCCTGAAAGTGTAGGACAATAGCATGTAAAATTTCATATCAAAGCAATGAATGTTTCTCATTTCAAGCAAGATATCTTGTGGAAGACATTTCATAGTTAAAGGCTGAACTCTTATATTCATTTACCTTGCTCATAATTCTTGCCAAAGCAGGCATGGCCATACAATTTGGGAACTATGTTCTTTGCCATAATCTATTGTTCCACCTTAGAAAATATTTGGAGCGCTATGAACCCACAAGCAAAGAAAGTCGCAAGTTAGTGCTAGTGTTAAACAATTGTAGAGAATTGTATCACACCAAAGATCGTAATGGAGGTCAAATCTCATAGGAAAAATTGAAGATAGAATGAAAACAAAATGTCATCCTTTAAATGAGAGCAAAAATTTAACACAAAAACCAAACTAGGCTGAATATCAACTTTACCGAGCACCCAAATACCATCATACCTAATGTTGTCTTAAGCTAAAAGCAAATGAATTGATTTAAGGATAGACTTAGACTAAGAACATGCGTTCAGTTAAAAACGAGTTTAAACCTGAGCCCAAATATAACACTAGTTTATGACAAAAGAAAATAAAATGTTACAACATATTACAACAAATAGCAATCTGAATACTTAAGCATCTAAACAAAGGATCAAATTAAACAATGAGCATCTTTTAATATGTATGCCTTGAAGTTAGTGTTCTAAAATTTATAAACCCTATGCAAACATGGATTCAAAATCTAGTTTCCAGCCACACAAAAACTCTTTTCCAAATAGATAAATATGAAAAGTAGAATAAAAAACTAGTTTACATCCTTCTTGTAGATATATCCCATGTCATCCTTTCATCGATTTTAATTCTTCCGCGCATCTTCTTTTTGTTTCCAAAACTACGAATACATTTGTTGAAATCTGCAATTTGTTTTTGTGAAGCCCTACCATTGGAGCAGTCCACCTCATTCATGGCTTCCACGGTGTCAATGTTGTATGTGATGTATTTTCATTGAAGGAAACCTAGAGAATTTTCCACAAGCTCAGTCTTGTCCTCCATTACTATAGAAGCAAGAAATTAAGTCCCCAAAATTGAAGCAATGGGACAATCTTCACAGTAGTGTCTGTAGATAGGGTACAATTTTTCATCTCAAAACAGTTGCGATGAGAATGAAATGAGTGAAGTAGAGAAGCAATTTGAGAAAGCCCTGCTTCTCAGATGTTGGTCCTTGTAATCATTACTTCTTCTGTAAAATCAATCTGCATGAAATGTTTATTTTCATGCTCAAGGTTGTGATCTGGTGACTCTTGTCATCTTCCTTCACCGCGTTGAACAAAAGCGAGGAAGAGACTACCAACCTATGTGTAAGAGCCTCCATATCATATTTATCCGGGAAAAGGTGGCTTATCACTCTACCAAATTATAATTGAGAATACCAGATTTTAATCTAAAGGCAGACGTTATTTCAATCGTCTAGCTTCAAAATCAACGTCCCACCACTGTGCACGTGGCATGAGAGGTATTTCCTCTCAGAGGGAACGCCTTACGGTGTAATGGTTATTAATGATTAAAAAACACACACACTCTCTCTATATATATGGAAAACATGAAACAAGATTGTGAACCACATAGATTCATAATCCATAAATGGAATTTACTAGAATACAATGGGCCAATGCTATGGATATCAATATCACATACCTACACTTATTTGCATGTCCTTTTTTTAATTAATAAATCTAATTAAAAATAAATAACTACTTTAGTTATAAATTTTACTTTTGATTTGTGCATATTATTAAAAAATTTCTATATTATTTTATGGAAATTAAATTCCTACGATTTAAATTAAAATGATGAAAAACTTATTACAAAATATACATATCTATGAACCTATGGTACTTATTTGGCTCATTCTATACATATAAAGGAAAGTAAAAAATGTATATTCTGTATTTTTAAGAGAATTCAAAAATACAATGTTTCTTTTATATCGCCTAATACATAAAATTTTAGTTGGTACTTTGAAAAGTCCAACAAATAATATAAAAAAAAACATTGTATTTTTCAATTCTCTTAAAAATACAAAATAGACATTTTTTACTTTCCTTTATATGTATAGAGTAAGTAACATTGATTTTTGGAACATACAGATCAAATGAAGGAGATATATTTTGATATGTATAAATGGTTAAAGAAGCAAGTAACTACATCATGGAGTTAGTATACCAATAAATGAAGCAAGGATGATTAAAGTGAGAAATCTTGTAGGTCTCGGAGAACTTTACCCAGTACTTCATAGACGTCATAGGACACACATTTAAACATAGCTGTGTAATGAAAAGCGATGATATACCCATCAATAGCCTTTGCTACGTTGTTTCAAAGTGAGCTATTCCAATTCGATATGATCCATCTTGCAATCGATTGTTAAATGTGAAGGAGGTCATTATTACTTAACCACTCTGGTAGTCATTGTTAACAAATGGTAAGTGAAATATGATACAGGGCTGAAAATTTTCCTAAATATAACATTTATGTAAGTATTGTTATGTTAAGTATATTTAACCAAGACTTTTCATTAAAGTGCGATAACAAAAATGCTAGAAGTTATTGGAATATGTAATTCCTACTTGTCTTAGCTGTGACTTTATATTTAAAGGAGTTGTTCCTATTATTTAGGGTTGTTATATCTAGATATCCCTATATTAGTGTGTGGTTAAGATATTCTCTCAACTGTACGAACTCGAACGAGAGCGAAAGAGCGAAAGACCAGGGTTGAGGGTTTCTGCGCGGGATTTTCTCCATGGATGGATGTAGAGGAGGGAGCTCCACTCCCTCCTATAGATAGGTAGTGGTTAACAAGGGTAAGACACCTCCAGAATCAGGCAGAGGTAACATGATGGAAGGAGGAAAAAATAGGGAAGAGGAAACAGAAAGTAACAAGGAGAAGGATAATGATGGAACAAAGGACAAGGAGGAAAATGATAAAAAACAGGGAACAAAAGACAGGAAACAAAAGGGACCATGCAAGCCCAAAGTTGAAATCACTCACAGAGTAATCTTAAATAACCCAGAGCTGTAGGCCCACAGGGAGAACATGCAGACTTATTCAATCATATGGAAGTTCATGGGACAATGGCCCACCGAAAAGGCTTTATAAACATGGATCAGATACGACTGGAAGCCTAAAGGAAGCATTGATCTTCATCTAGGATCCAAGGGGATTTTTCACTGTGGTGTTTGCAAACATTGAGGACAAAGACAGAGTGTTTGAAGGTGGGCCCTACTTCTATGCAGCAGCAGGGCTCTATATGCGGCTGTGGATGATGAACTTCGTGCCAAAGCGGGAAACATTTTCCTCAGTCTCGGTTTAGGTAACACACTATTCGCTACCTCTGGATTATTGGCAAATAGAATCACTAACAGCCATAAGCAATAAATTAGGGAGGTATGTCAAAACTTTTGAAGCCACAAGAAGGGGAAAATATACCTCCTTTGCTAGGATTTGTGTAGAGATGGACCTATTTGGAGCACTTCCGGACGAGGTCATATTGGAGGTTTATGATGAGGAATGGGTGTAGACGGTTGACTACGATCATATTCCATTTAGATATCGAAAATGTCACAAACACGGGCACCTTCTTAGAGACTGCCCTCTTAATAAGGTAGAGAACAAAAGCAAACCTAACACAATGAAAGAAACAGATGGCTTTCACAAAGTAGCTCACAAAGGTAAAAACGGAAAAAAAGGGCCAAACAACACCAAAGTGGAGACCGAAAAGTGAGGCTGAATCAGTTCCATGTTCTTGAAGAGGAGGAAGATACAACAGTTGAAAATCAAGTAATGAAGGATGGATATGATAAGTAGGAGAAGGAAGAAGAACATGATTTGGAATAGGTAAAGGAAAAACAGAAAGGGATCATGATGAGTTAAGCAGAGATGGATATGGATCGGGAAATGACCTAGAGTGATATGTAAATGGAAGACAATGAGTTACAAGAGATTCTTGACAGAGAGAACCTAGATCTAGAAGGGTTCTTGAGTAAGGGAACAACGGGTGGGGTAGAATCTCTACCACAAGATGAATGCAATCAAATAAAGCAGTTATTCTTATGGAAAACTCAGGAAAAGGGCTTGGTAGAAGATAACAACATTGAAAGATAGGGCAACCATGGAATGAAAGCAGTAAAATCAACTCCAAGATTAGCTCCAAGAAACTCGGGGAAAAAAAGGGGTAGAAAAAAGCAGAACGAGCTATTAATGGAATGTGGAAAACTAATGATAGACTCAGGTAAGATGAAAGATCTAACCAGTTACTCCTTTACCAATCTGTAATTATGAAGTTTACAACTTGGAACATCAGAGGTCTAGGAAGCAAAAGAAAACAGAGAATGCTAAATAATAGAATGAAACAGGTAGTTCTAGATATAATTTTTGTCCAAGAAACGAAATGCTCTGTTCAAAAGATAAGATAAATCCATAGTAAGTGGCTTAGCAGATACGAGTTTATAGAAGTCAAAGCAGAAAATATAGCAGGGGGTATCCTCATCCGCTGGAATCCCCAAAAAATAGGTATTATTGATGCGGAGGCATCAAGGAATTATTTATCAGTTGTTATACAGCCTGTAGGAGACAGGGACACTTATCTTGTAACGAATGTTATCGCCCTCAAAGGTTAGATGACGAAATCAAGTTTATTGATTCCTTAGTGGACCCTCGAAACAGATTTGCAGGGCTACCATGGGTTATAGGAGGAGATTTTAGAAAACATGAAGCTGGTGGACATTGAGACAAACAATGGTCTTTGCACATGGAACAACAAAAGAGGAGGGGATTCCCAGGTAGCTTCCACGCTAGACAAATTCATGATCTCTGAAGAGCTCATGCTTCTAGACAAGGAAATAATAGGAAATATTCTTCCTTTTGGAGGCTCAGATCACTAGACGATTCAAATGGAGATCAAGGGCATTGGCACCCCGAGAAACAAACCATTCAGGTTTGAAAATATATGGCTTTCACACCCAGATTTCATTAGCAACATTAGAAATTGGTGGGCTGAAGACCTGTATATTCAAGGATCATCTATGTTCCTGCTACATAAAAGATTAAAAAACATCAAGAAGAAGCTAAAGGAATGGAACCAGAAGGAATTTGGCAATATTTTCACAAGCAAAAAAAATTGTGGAAAACAAAATCCTAAAGCTCAATCAAGCTTTGATCAAGAATGGCTTTGATAAAGACAAAAATGATCAAGCAAAGAAATATCACCAAGAATGGGAAATGTTGTGTAAACAAGAAGAAATTTTTTGGAAACAAAAATCTAGGGTTCTATGGCTAAAAGAAGGAGAACGTAATACTAAATTTTTCCACAGATCTACCATTGCGAACAAAACTCACAACAGAATCTCTTCGATCAAGGACGAGAATGGCCAAATTCATCAATCCCATGAGGAGATAGATGCAATGTTAGTAAAGCATTTTCAGGACATTGCCAAGGAAAACTTTTCAAGAAGAGAACCTTTCATTAAGAAATTAATTAAACACATACCTAAACTGGTATCCAAAGAGGATAATTGTAATCTCAACAGACCTGTAACTGAAAAGGAGATCAGTGAGGTCCTCAAGGAAATGGAAAATGGCAAGGCACCAGGTCCGGATGGATTTAATGTGGATTTCTTCAAAGCCTGCTAGAATATTGTTAAGAGGGATATTGTAGAGATAGTAGAAGACTCCAGGCAGAACAAGACCATTTTGAAAGCTCTCAATACCTCCTTTATTTCCCTTATTCCAAAATAGGATAATGCTCAAAAACCAGAGAGATATAGGCCCATCGCCTTATGCAATGTTGTCTACAAGATAATTTCCAAGGTTGTGGCTAATAGACTCAAACCCTTGCAGCCCACGCTTATCTCCGAGGAACAAATAGGGTATGTAGAAGGAAGAGAAATTCTGGACAACATAATTCAAGCTCACAAGGTGGTTCACTCGTCAACATGAAACAAGAGAGCGGGCATGATCATGCAATTGGACATAGCCAAAGCATATGACAAAGTGAATTGGATATACAACAAAAAAGTGCTCACAGCGTTTGGTTTTGATCATAATTGGGTTAGATGGGTCATGGCCCTTGTGACTTCAACCAACTTTTCAATTTTAGTGAATGGCTCTCCTTCTGAACTTTTTCTCCCTTCCAGGGGTCTTAGACAGGGTGATCCACTCTCTCTTTTTCTCTTCGTCCTCATGACGGAAGGGCTAGGGCGGTACATCAAACATGCAAGAGTAATGGGAAGAATTCAATGACTCCAACTTTCAGAGAATGTGCAAGTTCTGACTCATCAACAGTTTGTAGATGATACCATGTTATAGGGAATTCCCACAGTTAAAGAAGCACTTGCTTACAAACAAATTTTGAATGACTTTGTGAAGGCTACAGTTATGGAAGTAAACCTTTCCAAATCAAAAGAATTTTTCTTTAACACTCATATTGCCATCCAGAGAAATGTCTCCAAAATTTTAGGCTTTTAAAGAGAATCCCTTCCCTCTAAGTATTTGGGAGTTCCTCTTACAGCTAAACCCCGACAGAAGAGTATATGGGATCCATTAGCAACTAAAATGCGAGACAAAGTCAAGAAATGGACAAACAGATCTTTAAATTTAGCTGGTAGACTGGTTCTTACTAAAGCAGTTCTCCAAGCTATCCCAATCTTTATGTTATCATCCCTCCCAGCTCCAATAGGAGTCTTACAGCAATTTCAGAATATTCAATGAGATTTTCTTTGGGGTAAAGAGGAAACAAGGATAAAATGGGCTTTAGTCTCATGGGAAAATATCTGCAAACCCAAGAACCAAGGAGGCCTAGGTTTGGACAATCTAGATATTCTCAACAAGGCTCTAGGAGCTAAATTTTGGTGGAGGTGGGTTAAGGATCCTAAAGCTCAATGGGCAAGCATATGGAAGGAAAAATATGCTAATTCCTAGCCGGCGTCTGATATCATACGTATGACAGGTACAGTGAAAGGCCCCCCGATATGGAACAAGGCCTAGGAGAACAGAGAAGTGGTTCAAAAAAATAGTTTTTGGGAAATCAGAGAAGGAGATCTGGCACTTTTCTGGGAGGACAAACGCAACAAGAACCTAATCTACTGAAGGAAGAATTTTTAGGCCTCAAGCAAGAGACTAACAATCAATGATTAGTAAAGGTGAAAGACTTTTGGGAGAATCCACATAATGTAGGAAAGTGGAGAATTTGGAAAAAAAGTAGAGGGCAGAGAGGATAGGATCCTTAATAGTAAAGCAGAGTCCCTTAAGAGAATGCTGGATTAGAGAATAATTTTAGTAACGGAAGGGCATGACCAACTAAGATGGGGAACAACAAAGAGGGCAACTTTAATATCAAGGAAGCTAAAGGTTTTCTCCTTGATCTGGATTCCCAAGCTCCAAATAAAACTTAGCAAAAGCTTTGGAGGCACAAAGGCTAGATGAAAATCAAACTCTTCATGTGGTTAGTTCACCATAGGAAAATTTTAACCTGGGACAACCTTAAAAAAAGGGGCATGCTGGGACCCTCCAGATGTCATCTCTGTGACACCCAAGAGGAGACTATCGAGCATCTTCTCAACAGCTATATTTTCACCGACAGGATATGGGATTTTTTTACCAACATCTTCAAACAATCTGATAGAGACAAAGAAAGTATTGCTAACACTCTAAACAATTGGAGGAATAATTTTTCTGATAATGAAGTTCTCAATTCTGCCTGGGATCTCTTGCCGAGTTTCATTATATGGAATGTGTGGAAAGAAAGGAACAAAAGAATATTCAAAGAGGTAAAGACTGCCTCACTCAGCTTGGTGGAGCTGATTGTGAAACAAATTAAGGAGACAGTTGGCACCACAGTTAGGAATCTCCCAAAAAGTCCTCCCTTAGTAGAAGAGTTAAGAATCTTCCAGCTGTTAGACATGCAGGGGCTTATTCCTCAAGGTCTAGACAAGAAAGCAAGCATGAGAGATAGGGTGGAGGAATTCTAGCATCCTCCCCCTGAAGGTTTTTTAAAGTACAACATTGATGGAGCTTCCAAAGGCAACCCGAGGGAGGCTGGCTTTGGGGGAGTTCTAAGGGATGATACAGGTAGCATAATCTCCCTCTTCCATGGAGACTTAGGAAAAGCCACTAACAATGTGGCAGAACTAATGGCCTTGGAACAATGCTTAGAATTTTTGATACAGAACAATTGCCAAAATGTCATAATAGAAGCGGATTCAGAGTTGGTCATAAATGCAGCCAAGAGAATCAGTAATGGAACAGGGCCGGAAAAGGTCAAAAAACAGTGGAGGTTAACTCGGGTTCTACATAGAATTCAAGTACATCTACAGGAACTTCGTACTCTCAGATTTATTCATGTGAGGAGAAAGACCAACAAATTGGCAGACATTCTAGCTAACCAAGGTGTCAGCTGCAAGGACAACGCAATTTTAAAGAGGTGGAACACAATGGCACAGAGCAACCTGAAAAAACTCTGTCATAACCAGGCGGAGGAGGACAAAGAAGAGTATAGAAGCAAAATGATAGAATCCAACTAGTAATGGACAATGGTCAGAGGGCTTCACAAGGGTGGACAAAAAGGTACATGATGGAAGGTAAGCTAAGGTTAGCGGTAAAGTTTACCACGATTAGGAATATTCTCAGTGACGGATGACAGAGTTTCCCTGACTGAAGAAAGCAACAACTAAAACTTCCGCATCCCCAATTTTTTCAGTGGCTGAAGTCAAAACTGCCACTGGAGTGGTATCGAAGCGATGGCACAACTTTCATGTTGAAAGTGGTTTCAGATTTTTGGCAGCGATGCCATAGAGAGCATGACACGTGGAGGAGGGCCTGGTCCAAAAACCACTCTCCCCGCTCCCTAAAGGTCGACGACTTTGGGCGCACGATTTTTCGGCTCAACTGTCTGATGGAGCAAGGTAAATCAATGCTCTAGATTGAACGAGTAGTTTTGTGGGGCCTGAGGGTTAATCTGCTTACCTCTCCTTGGTGCGAGAGATAGCTCGGTCGTTAGATCAAAGAAAAGATCGAACAACAGAGTTTGAAAGTTGGGCAGGGTTTTGTATATGTGGTTTCACATGGGGAGGGCTCATAGCACTTGAGCTGCCCGATGTTTTTTCGTGATTGGATGCAAAAAGGGTTGGGAGGGTAATTTTGCAAATCGGAGGGTTAGGCTTTAGATTTGCACTTTTCTTTGGCTTGTGACCAATAGAGTGAAGGAGTTTGTTCATATTGTAAATTTTATTTGATTTAATGATAAGAAGGCACGTCTTTTACTTTAGCAAAAAAAAAAATTATTCTCTCAACCAGGTGGTTGTATGTCTAAAATTGTCTACCTATCTTGAAACAACACTAAATGTATTTATATGTAATTTTATTTGATGTGAATATATGATATTGTGTGCACTATCAAAAATTAAGTTGGTATCAGAGCCAGTGAATGCCTGGGCCTTGGCCGCTCTTGGGCTGAGGAAATAAAATAATATATTTTAATTTTTTAATTTTTAGTTTGTCCATCGAGCATCGAGTGGTGTTATGGTGAGCTGAGTTTGGAGCAGTGTGTGGAGCATGTCTATGCGTTTTTGGGCATTGGGCATTAATATTTTGTGTGATTATTTTTTCAATTTTTTGTGAGCGACTGCCCAATAACTTGAGAGTCACCACAGAGTTCGACCTGATCAGTGAGACTAGTTCCGGCGAGATACTGTACATTGGCTATGCTTGAGCAATTGCTGTATGGAGAGATGGTGGACGAGGCCACTAAGAAGGGTCGAGATCTCGAAGGATGGCTATGATCCATGAAGCCGATTCGGCAGAGCGATTGTGGTGTGATCGAGCGTTCTGAGGAGGAGGGAGATCTATAGACTGGTGTGTGAGACCTGTCACAATTATTGAAGAAATTCCTTTGAAAGATGTAAACTTCAGGTCGGCAGGCTCATGTTGGATCCCAGAAAGCATCGTAGCAGTAAGCAGCGGTGATTTTTTATTAACAATTGTCCTTATTACAATCTATCGCTGATTGGTAGGGGCATTGGGTACCTTATTCGCAAATGGACCAAATGGAGATATATGCTAGCCCTATCATTGCAATTGTCTTTGGAGCCGTGGGCTTCCTCGCAAAGTTTGCATCCTTTCTGTATCGTCTTTGGAGCACGTTGTGTGCTTGAGAAGTCCATCTAGAAGGATGGCACTTTGTTGTAGGAATGCTAGTCGACTCAAGGTATTGCTGAGAAAATTAATAAAGGGATAAAAATGGAAGAATGCATGAGTGCATATGGGGGAGAGAGATTGGTTGTGGGTATGTCTACAAATGCGGCACGAGAAGGTATACACTTGCCCCACCTACGCGAGGCTCACAAAAGCAGAGACTAGCGAATGATAAACCACATTTATATGAATCAAAATCAAGCTTAGCGGCTGAATCATTTGCTACCAAATTATTGACTACCAAACCATGCCAGAGCCAGAGCTAGAGTGGAGCCAACATGAAGCACAGTGCCATGTGGGCTCTACCAGTTTGCAGATTTTGTCATTTGTTGCGTTAAATATGATTTTGACCTTGTGAAGATATGATTTGAGTGGATTGTATATTCATCACATGGTGCCTTGACTCTGATCTTGATTTTGATGCCTGTGTTTTATGTAAAAATGCATTAAAGTAAATATGGTTGAAGAAATTGGGCATTTGTTGTGACGTTTAGTTTGGCCAACTATTGTCACCAATGTGAGTCTATGTTGGAATTGGCCATTTCAATAATATAAAATTTTATTTGCAGGAATGGTTAACCACCAGATATAATGAAGACATGACATTGAAGATCGCAACATCAGAGATTGGAGGATAATGGACAATCGAGTTTCTGTGAGTTAGTGTTAGTTTGTGGAATAGACTCACTAGCATGATGTGTTATGAGTCACACATATTAATTGTAAGAAAGTCTAGGGTGTTTTGTAGTGGTCTTTATAATGTATGTACCTGGTAACTCCAAGAGTTGGAGTGTGAAATGTAAGCCTGATTGACCTACAGAGCCTTATTGACTACATTAGAGCCCTAGTGGCTACAAAGCCTTCATGGCTACAGTGCCCCAGTGGCAACATAGGAGCCTCAATGCTTCACAGTTTCGCTGTCTAGGTGGTTGGGAGTGACATACCTTACAGGAGAAATTTATTTTCTCACAGGTCTCAGCGTATGTCCAACTAAGCATAATGCATGGTTGAGGGTGAGCCGATAAAACCCATGATGATGGTATCAGATGGGATTTGCACGTAAAGGTACATGCATGCAGTTATAATGGTTGATAGAACCATGTATGCAAAGGACATCCTACAAGACTAGTGGTTGCAATGGTAAACAACCATGCATTCTGGTGGATGGTTGCTCCTTTATATAGACATCAACACATTCTTTTGTTATGTTTAACCACAACTAGACTTTACAGACTGATATTGAAACAAGTACTTATTAAGAGGGTGTATTGGAATATGTATTTGTGACTTTCTATCTAGAGGATTATTCTTTAGGGTTGTTATATTTAGATATTCCTAGATTAGTGTGTGGTTGAGATATTCTCTCAACCAGGTGATTGTGTGTCCATGATAGTCTACCTATTTTGAGACAACACTATATGTATTTATATGTAATCTTATTTGATATGAATGTATGATATTGTGTGCACTATCAAATGTTAAGTCGAGCATGTGACATCCTAGCTATACTAGTCAACATTATTATCAAACGAAAATTTCTTGGGCTAAGATATCTATCAATGTAATTAAGCGGAAATAATTTTTGAGAGTTAGTTTTTATTAAATTCAATACATAAAAGAGTTGTTTTTAGTGTGAATTTTTGTTTTTCTCATGTGGGAATTTGGGGAAAAAATTGAGACGAAATCTTGATTTATGTTATTTAAACTGGGTTTTAGAAATTAAAATCTGAAAAACCCACTAGAAAAACTTCCAAAAAAATCTCACTAAAAACAACTCATTTATTAAATTCAACAACTATTAACAAAAATATGACTAAAATATCTATCCATGCAATTAATGAAAGAATTTTTGAAAATTAATTTTATTAAATTCAAAATATATTTATTAAATTCAACAACTAGTAACCAGTCCTTACTAATTTATAGCACTAAAAACATTATATTAATAAAATGATAATTAATAATGTGATGTTTTTGTTGCTGAGTGGCCGACGATCCAAATTAGTGACTTCGCCACAACAACGCACTAATCAACAATACCATGTAAGACAATTCAGCAGTACAACTCAGCCACAATTCAGCATGCAATGCTTTCATTCAGGTTTCAGTTTTCTTTTTTATTTTTTCTAGAATTGTCCCAGACAGTTCCACCGAGACGAATGAGAAGGACAATTGTGCAGCCACAATTTAGCATGCAATGCTTTCATTCAGGTTTCAGTTTTCTTTTTTATTTTTTTCTAGAATTGTCCCAGACAGTTCCACCGAGACGAATGAGAAGGACAATTGTGGATGTTGTTTTCCAAAAAATAAACAATTTTTTTAAAGATATCCATCTAAATTTAACCAATGTCGGAATCATTTAGGTTTCAGTTTTATTTTTGTCTAGAATGTCCCAGACATTTCCACCCACATGAATGAGAAAGATCATTGTAGATAGATGTAATCCAAAAATTAATAATCTTATTAATTTGAAAAACATTTATCTACCATATCAAAAATATTATTCAACGACACAAAAACTTGACAATAAAGAATTTTTAAGTAAGGTTTGGGATAGTATAGACCTTTAAGCAGTTTTGAAAACCACTTGACAATAAAGAATTTTAAGTAAGGTTTGGGATAATATGGACATTTAAGCCGTTTTGAAAACCACCCAGTTTTAGCATTGTTAAAACATTCTACTTTTCATTTGCGTTTGGAGTTATTTGTTTGGATTTTTTAGGTAGTCTATCATGTGATAGAATAAAAGTTGCAGCACAAAAACATAATTCTTTTATGTAGCAATTTCATATTCTTTTAATTTTTTTATATTGTTTATATTAATTTTTTGAACATTCATCTGAAAAATATACATGTTCCAATCTTCTCAAAAATAATTAACTAAAAAAACTGTATTTCCTACCTTTTCTATCTCGAAAACCGGAGAGCTTATATCGATTGCACATTCTTCGACTTGTCGACGTGGCTAGCTGTGACCCTCTCTGTTGACGTTGACGTATAAACCCATTACCCTGCCGAAGTCGAAAAATCGCGAGAATTTCATAATCCAGAGCTTCTGCCGCCGTCTGTCTTTTCACCATACTCACAGCCTGTATCCGTATCGATCTCTCGATGGCAGTTTGCGAATGGCTGAGTAAGTGAAATCCGTATCCGTATCTAGATCGCAGTTTGTGGATGGCACAGTAAGAGAAACAATGAGGTGGCAACGCACTCTACATCATTGTGATGTGATGGGTTTGAAACAATGAGGTGGCAACGCACTCTACATCATTATTGTGATGTGATGGGTTTGTTTTATTTTGAAATCCAAATTTTAAATGCCATAATTTACGGAGAATCTTATTTTCACTTCTATTACATAATTAATGCGCCCTGACATGCTGGTGCGATAGGCAGATATAACGGGCGCTGTTTTTTTTCTCTAGTGGTCATCACGGCGCGCATTATATCTGCCTATCGCCCCGGCATGTCAGGGCACATTAATTATGTAATAGAGGTGGAAATAGGATTCTCCATAATTTACCTCTTCCAATGATCCAGAGCAAGGGTTAATTAGTCTGCCATAGGGCATTAAATGCCTTGATACATTGTTTCGTATTAAATGGTGCGAAACGATGGTAGAAGCTAGAACACAAGCCCTAGACAACAAGGCTTTTCTTATTTCTACCTTTATAGCATTATAAATGTTATTTAACATGAGAGGGGAATAGCAGGGAAATAGCCATCGCCCTTTGAGTGACAGCACGTGGAGAGAGGGGAACCCTGGAGAGAGCACTCCATGGCTATTCCCTCACATATCAAATAGCATTTATAATACTATAAAAGTGGAAATAGGAAAAGGCTAGACAACAGTAATAGGATTCATAATGGGCATTTCATTGCAGGATAAGCGACTGCCGGTTATTAGCCTCGACCCGCAAGCGCTGCTGTGCAGCTATTGTACTTGTTGGGTTGTTGATGCAATATGTGTTTGGGATATCTTGTTGTAAAATAATTGCACCATAATATAATATAATATCTTGTTGTATGGCCTCTTGATCTTCCCTATTTCCTTGCGAAGATATAGAGCTTCTTCAGCTTCTTCAAAAAGAGATTTCCCATCTGGAAAAATATCTGTTGAACATTTGGTTGACATATTTGACTTTTTCTAGTAATCTCCACATTTTGTACCAGTGATTTCTCTTCCAATAATTTTACATGGTTTATCTAGACCAGCGGAGTTTCATTGATAGTCTGGACAACCATATCTTGGTACTGTATTCATCTCAACCGCGGAGAACCAATTATGGTAGATCCCATCGCCCAAATGAATATTGTATTCAAATGTTCCACATTTTGATTGCCATTTCGGTTTTCCAGTTACTTCGTTTAGAATTGTTCATCCGAGGTAAAGATTTAGCAAATAATGATATTCAAGAAAAAGTATAACGAGATGTGGATCTTATGATAAATTTTTCTACCAAGGAAAGCTGCCAAATGAACGAGTTTTTTTGCTGGCCTATATTTTCTATATTTTATGTTGCCAAATGAATGAAATCGTTTTTTCAGGCTTATACTTTCTATATTTTATGTTAGAAAACATTTGATAATATCTTGATCTTGATATCGCTGGGAAGATGCAGGTTATTATATTAGAAAACTTAAAGATATGGGAAGATAGCTTGGCTTTAGAAAGCTTTATGCAAATATGTGAAGATATATATTAACTAATATGAGAGACAATTTAGCAATGTAATGGAAAAGTAATAAATGGAAATATTATCCAAATATCATTGGAGATTAAGATTTCCATGCAATCTTATGGTAGTAAACAATTTTGACATCATTAGTCAAAAAGGTCGAAACTTATATGAAGAGTTTGAAAATCATGGTGCAGTGGTAGAGACCTCAGAATTTTTTAATGCTTTTGGTATTTCACTTCAACTTCAAATACCATATTTTCTAATATTTCTAATATCTTTTTTTAGATCTAAACGGTCTATAATTTAAGTTTACATTTGTTATAACTTTTAGTTGAAAACTACGTTGGGATGCATTAGTTGAAAATTACATTGGGATGCATCGCTCTTAGTTGGAAGAGTGATATATTCAATCGAGTGGTATTTCAGTGTTCTTTAAATTAATTTATACATTTTAAATACGTTGCTAATATGTTGCGAAAACAAAATATCTGTTATGGAATGAATAGAAAAAAAATTATGTATTTGAATAAACATTTATAATTTATGATGAGTAATTTTGTTTACAAGATGAAGATTCAATTTCTCAAATCTATTAAGTTGGAAAAAATAATTCTTCCACTGAAAACTTTCAACATAAGGATAAACTTTGCTTTGTCAAAAAGATAGCCTCACTAAAAACATTGATTGCTACACTTATTAACTCACTCCTATTGGAATGTACGTTACCTATTGGAATGTAGATTTCAATAACCGTGAGAATATTTAGAAAATTAAAAGAACATTTTAGTGTGAAAAGAGAAAATTGTTGAACATGCTTTCCAAGTGGTTAGGTTACTATTGGTTGAGGTTTCATTTATCTTGAATTAAACTTTCTCAATTATTAATATAAATGAACAAGAAATTTAAAACATGAATTATTTAATGTCCATAAAACTTTGTATGCACATTTAAGTTTAGATTAGTTTAAATTTGTTATAATTTTTAGTTAAAAATTACATTTGGATGCATCAATCCTAATTGAGAGAGTGACATATTTAATTAGCTGGTATTTCAGTGTTTAAATTAATTTATATATTTTAAATATGTTAATATGTTGTGAAAACAAAATATATGTTATGGAATGAATAGAAAAAAAATTATGTAGTTGAATAAACATTTATAACATATGATGAGTAGTTTTGTTTACAAGTTGGAGATTCAATTTCTCGAATCTAGTAAGTTGAAAAAATCATCCCTCCTTGATGCTAAAAACTTCCAACATCAAGGATAAACTTTGCCTTGTCAAAAAGATAGCATCACTAAAAACATTGATTACTACATTTATTAACTCACTCCTATTTGGATGTATTTTTCAATAATTGTGAGAAGATTTAGAAAATTAAAAGAAGATTTTAGTGTTAAAATAGAAAATTGATGAACAAGCTTTCCAATTTGTTAGCTTACTATTGGTTGATATTTTATTGATGTTAAATTAAAGCTGTCTTAACTATGAATATAAAGAAAGAAGAAATGTAAGACATGAATTATTCGATATACATAATACTTTGTATGCACACTTACTTAGCATTTTCAACATGTCACAAACTTGCCAAGTAAGCCTTCAAGGGGACTTCCATAACTATTATACTCATTGCAACTATGTTCTTTAAAAAATCCATATAATTTAAAGAATATAAAATAAATATTGGATTATGTGTTTAAGCCTACATTAGCATTGAATATCATCTTCACATAAGTTGTATTAATTGTATATGTGTTCTTCAAAAATAAATCCATGTAATAAATTTAACTTATCAGAAGTGCAAAGAATGTTTATACTAAAATTACATAGTATCTTTTCTACTTATGTGAACAAAAAAAAATGAATTTTGATGATGTTGAATGGTTAGTGTTCAAATTTATAATTGTATAATTCCTTAAGTGTTTAAATTTGAATAAGGTTGGCTGAAATGTAGTTCCTTGGTCGATACAAATCGTAGGTTATGAGAATATTTCTAATATATAACATTTTAAGCAACCTCTAACGCATCACATGAATCTGTTATAGCTAGGGAAGCCCATAGTTTTATTTCCATGGCCCTTGGAACAAAATACCATAGTGCCAAAATGCCATGGAGTATTGTTTTCTTTATCCATTCTCCTCCTCCATAGTGGAAACTAGGGAGTATTTCCATGGCCTCTCGATAGGAATCCACCAACTAAATTTATAGTGCCTACATGTGACCAACTACTATTTCCAAAGTAAGAAAAAGGTAGTGAACTAGATAAGTTCAAACCCAAGGAACATGCAATTGAGATAAGTTCAGTTATATGTAACATGAGAATGAGGGAGCTCATCATCATTAAGTACATTGAGAGTAGAGACACATCCTATGTTTTGGTCTTCAAGAAAACTATAAGGGATTTTCATGGCATGAAGGATCAATCAACATGAAAAATAATTGTTTCCTGTTTGCTATGAGAAGAATCCAAGGTAAAATAAACTTCTTATCTATGTTTGTGGAAATTGCTAGTTGTATAGAAAAAGGGGAGGGTTTTTTTTTCTTGTGTCATGTTGTACTATGGAGTTCTAAAGAAGAGGAGAATGGTAGTGTTTTCGTAGGTGCTTTTCTTGTGTTGAATGTATGAATGTTGGATCATTGGATCATTGATTAACCCACGTGGAAGAAGATGTTCTATGTATTGGAGCAACCACAACCTGCTAAGGATGAAGAAAATAAAAAAGTGAAATCTTATGGATTTAGGTTTGAAGCATTGATCCTACGATAACAATGAAGATCTAAAAATGGCATGGGTAGTCAATAGATTTTTCAATTAGTAAGAGGAACATAAAAAACCATAAATTATTTAGTTGCTAAAATAGTTTAGATCTTCCCATTTAGATTTAGAAATCATTGTTATTGCTTGCAAGAAATGGATGTAAATGAGGTCATTGGTTCTTATTCATATGCATAAGGCCATAATGAGAATAAATGGAAGGAATCATCCCTATTTATTTTGGCCCATTACAATTATCTATTCTAGTTTAAAAATAGAGAAAATCAAGTTGGAGTACACTGTGGAAGGGGCTAGGAAACATGGTTGTGTAAAGTGAATTGCTATTAGAAGAAATATTTGAAGGAGTCTATATGTGTAGTGGTCTATTAGTAAATATCTTTATAGATATTATGTCCTCGAGACAAATTTATATGGCCTCCAACAATGATTTGTTAAGTGTATAAACATTATGACTTGTTGTGTGAGATTAGCCAAGGCCTATGAAGAAAAAAGGGGATCCCAAATCATAGTTGTGTACAATGGTGATTTTTATTGTTGAATAAAGGAAAATGAAGAATATAATTCCTAGTGGGAGATGGGATCTAGTGTTGTGAAGGAATTTGCCAATCATATCACGATTTTTCAACATAGCTTGAAAGATATGGAAGGGTTGTGATTATGTTTCCTTGCAATTTAGCATAACAAGTTAGGAAAATACAATTTCTTGGGCTATTGATAAGTGGTGATTTTCATTCCATGTGGCCAGTCACCAAAGTACCCATGTGCAAGGCTTTCAAGAGATGTCAAGTCTTTGACCACTGATAGTTTGTGAAGGAAAATGGGTTGGCATCAAAATCCATTGGCACCTGAACATTTTTCAAAAGCATAAGAATAACAATAAAAATTTACTAAGATTTTCAATGTCATGCTAAGACTATTGGTGTAGTGCACTAAGGTTAGTCAAAATAAGAGGGCCTTGGATCTACTCTACTCTTTCTAAGGGAAAGGAAAAGTGAAGGTAACAATTGCTACATTGTCTATGGTTCTAAACTTTAATTCAATAGGTGAGGATGCAAATGGAAACATAGAGATGAGCATGCTCCCTTTCCATTCCCCTTTCAATATAAATATGAAATTATCAAAAAAATTAGACAACTTATTTTATCACAAAAACATTTTGAAGGGATGTAAATAGTGTCATTCTAATGCACATTATAATCATTGTAGGCTTCAAAAGCTCTTGAGAAAATCCCTCACTAGTTTATTTTATCTAGGAACCAAAAATTTGAAACAATGAATATTTTATCTCTTGTATCCATAACACTAAGTGAAACAACAATATGTGGGTTTGTGAATCATATGGTCTAGTCCA
The DNA here is from genome assembly GCA_000404065.3 of Pinus taeda. Taxonomy (NCBI): domain Eukaryota; kingdom Viridiplantae; phylum Streptophyta; class Pinopsida; order Pinales; family Pinaceae; genus Pinus; species Pinus taeda. Next base: position 42,733 of record APFE030890395.1, on the reverse strand, counting down.
ATATCTATGCAATGTATTATTTATAAGTTTACCATTATTTATAATACCCTCATAGCCATCTATAGTTAGGGTTAGGGTGTTTGGATTCCTCAGTTCTTAATCAATATTATGATTTTGGATACTCTAGAATATTCTTGGAAGTCTAACATAAGACTAGCCCCACATGTGAGTAATAATGATTGATGATCAATGGGATAGATCAACTTATAGGGGCGATAACTTCTACATGTGAACTCTAATTAAGGAGATTTGATTAGTGTTGGAATTATGTTAGTATGTAGTATAATTTTGAGGAGTTGAGATTTATTGTTGGACTTTTTTTGTTACAAAAGGTGTAATTATATCCCTAATATCAGCCTTGAATGTATTTAATCATAAATCACTAAACTAGGACCCACCCTTAAAATGGGCCTTGCAAACCAATTCCTCCAACTTTTCCACTCAGAATGTACAAAGTTAGATAAAAAGTCATATTATCAATAACAAAGTTATAACCCCTCCCCTCTTTGGTATACCTTCATAGTTGGTTGTAACTACTAGCATCCATTTAAATATCCAATTTTTACCACATTTCCACTAAAACGTATAAGTCCTATTCTACATTTTTGATATATAATAAATCAAATTTTGAACCCTAATGATCTAATTTAATGTGTGATTTTTGGCTTCTTGCAATAATAATAGTTTGTGAATCGAGTGATGGAGAATCGTGATGTGTTGAAATGAAACTAAGATGGATCATATCCTCCTACCCACTCTTCTCTTTCCCATACACATGCACGTCCTTCCTTTTCTAGCTATCTACTATCTTTCCATGCATCCATAACACACCATACGAGATATCCTATATTTTACAATACAATAAGTTTTACAATTTTCATTAACAAAAGCTAGTAAAAAATGTAACACATTTTAAAAATATCAACTTATATAATTTTATATATTTTTCATAAGACCTATAAATTTTACAATTTTCATTGCCACAAACTAATAAAAGATCTAGCATTAGTTTTATAATATTAACCATATACGTTTTAAATTTTCTTTAAAGAAGTAAGTATGACAAGAGAGGGGAATAATTGTTAATCTTGGGAGAAAAAATGCGTTCACTTTTGCATAGGGATTAGGACAACTTGCTATAAATTAGAAAAATATCACTTACCATGTAAGGGATATTGATTTCAAAGGACGAAATGGTCAACTCATTTAAAATTGTTGGAGAATACCATGGCCATCACCAAAGCCATGAATTCTTTGTGATGCAGAAGGGAAAGAACTTGAAAAACATGATCATTTGGATTAAAAAGGATTCCAATTTCCATTCCTCCTATTTCCATGTCAAAATACAACTCAACTATGTGGCGGACAACTTAGCTAACATAGCTTCAAACCTTGAGATTGTAATACTATAGAAAGATGGGGGTAGCACTACATGTTATATCTCATGGCTCTATGTTCATATTGATGGTTTCATATCACATTTATTCTCTCATGAGTGAGAATATAATTCATCATTTCATTCACAACAGTTTGGGAGATTGAACGATTCTTTGCAGTACCTTAAGCATGGTTCATTAATTTTAGTTGTGCCTCATGATGGATCCCATTATATTATGAGTTTCATGTAATTTTATAATGGAGTGTGTAGGTGTTAGAATTGTGATGTAGCACATCCTACTTTTGTTGGGGATAACAACCTTGGTATGCCTATTAATTCTCTTAGACCTACCATCAACATTATCTATGAAGTCTTAGGGCTCAACTAACTCTACAAAGACTTTTTCTAAGGGGAATTTTCTCGCTTTTGGGGAATTAACACCAACTTATATAATTTATGTCTCCATTCGATGATTCATCACTCTAAATTCCCTTTCATAATCCTAGAATTTTTCATTTTATAGGGACATCCCTCGATTGGTTTGATAAAGATTAAGTGGAGGAGTCTGACCATATTAGACTAGCTCTTTCCCTTCTATCAGCCACTTATTTTCATTTGTGGGAGATCTTTAATTTTCAATACTTCTAGTTTTTTACATCCATTATTCTGTATCTTCTTAAGCCTAGAATCATTAGGCATCATTTGGGAATGAAACCTCAAAAAGCTTCGGAGAAAATTCACAAAAAGAGACATAGGTTCATCTTAAGGCTTCTCTAGTTTATGGTAAATCTTACTATTTTTTGTATTCAAATAGTTTTATCTATCCTTAGTTCAATTATGTTTGGAATTCATCCATAGGTTCAAGAACTACTAAAATTTTTAATGAAATTTCATGGAAGTATATAAGTTTGTAGTCTTTAACCCTATTCATGTTATTTCCTCCTCTATAGATCCCAAAAAAGGTTTCTCTTTATAAGCCTCAATCGAAAGGGTTTTCTCTTTAGGGATTTCGGTTATCTCTATTGGATAGAAAATCATCCTAACATGGACAAAAGTAATATCAATGAAAGCAAGAGAATTTTGAGAAGTTGAAAAGACCTAATTAATTTTAATAAGAAGAATCCTCTAGATGCCCACTCTAAGGTCAATTAATGGGAGAACCTTTGTATCATGTAGCATATCAACATTATGAATTTGTACATTCAGTAGAACCATAGGATTGGTTTATTGGAAGTTTATAACTTGGTTAGAAATTTGGCAATGAATCTTCAAAAAGACAATATGGCATCAACCTCAAATAATTAGGTCAAGCATATTAGACCATGCACTCAATGAGGGAGATGATTTCTTATATGAGGAGGATACGATAGTGTTTACATTTCTAATATTAAGATTATAAGTTATAAAATTCTTTTGGATTTGATTTGTCCTTCTTCAATATTATATAGAGATACTTCAACCCCAAAATTCACATCCATATAAGATAACATGAGTGATGAGAGTATCAAATAGGATCCTTTATATTATTATTATCCAATAATCGAATGTCTACTAATTATACATGTTTACAATCCCATGGTTGGATTGGATTTAATAGAAGATCCATTACATCAAATTGAGTAGGTATAATAAGAAAAGTGGTTCCTTGATTACAGGAAGTGAAAATAGTGGAAACTATGAAGAGTTAAATACTTGGTAGGACACCAAGGCCACAAGAGCAACAAGGTTGAGAGTTGAAACAATATGAGACAATTGTGGAGATGACTAATTGTTGAACCAAATGACTTATGAGTAGTTTTCCCTAGTTTTATAATTTTAATCCATGAGAATTTTAGTGATAATAAACCTGTATCAAAATTGTAACTTTGTTGAACTACTAAATTTTCTTTATCAAACTACTAACTTTGTTTTGTCAAACTACCAAGTTCTATCATTGTTTAAAAAGTAATAATAGATTTTCCAACATCCAAAGTACCTCTATATATTTTTATTTACAACAGAAATATTCAATAAATCCTATGTAACTTTTCATACATTTTCTTTTCCAAAATTTAAATGGGAAGTGGTTCACCCACTTCCAAGAAATACAAAAACATAACTTACCCTTTTAAATAGATTAATTAGGACATGTCTTTGAAATAAATTTTTTATTTAATTAAAAAACTATTATTGTACCGGATGAAAAATGCATAATTATAGGAACAATTTCAATTACATAGAACAAACACATATATAAAATTCCTTAACTTAAAATCTAATTTCTACATTTATTTCAATTACATATAACAAATGCAGATATAGAATTGATTAACTTAAAATAGAAATTCAACATTTAATGATGGATGAAACGTTTAATCATGACATGCCAAGAAGTATTTTCTTTACTTTCTTTACATAATTAAAGAAAGGTTTGTGATATCAAATGGGAAAGGGATAATGAAGTGGTTCATTTCAAACTCATACATAGGATCGATAAAGTTAAAATATAATTTATACAATGATTAATGGAAAAGAGAGGGATTCTTGGCCAGGTTTGAAGTTGATTTATTTTTATATATTTTAGATTGATATCCATTTATTTTCATGTAATAATAGAGGATATATCTCACAAATTGTATGAAAAAAGGTGCATTTTTTGATATATTGGTGGGACACGTGACAAACTTCAAGTGGATATGGACACACAAAGAAGGCCCGAATAGAACCGCTCCCTTGAAAAATTCGTCAGACATAATTAAAAACCATTTAACACCCAACCTGTTTAAAATTGTCTGATGCAATTTGGGACAATCTCCAACATGTAGATTCTGTAATGACATACAATGTTGGATTCCTTACATCTCGTTTAACTCAGAAAACCCACTAACAACCAATTGTTGAAGTTGTGACAACTGCCCCAATCACAGTATGCTCTTCAGCCTCTCACACCCACTTGTGTTCAAATACCTCAAAGATAAAAATGATTCCATACATGGAAACTTCTCCAATTCCTTGTAACAAACAATGGCCACAGTTTGAAGTTTTGGAAGACAACAAATCATATGTATTTTTATCAAATTATCAAAAGCCCTAAATGATATTGTAGCTGGAAATGTTCTAACCTCCTCGACGTTATTACAATAAGATATTGTAAAATCACAAAGGTTAAATAAAACGTTAAATGATATCTATGATATCCTTGTCCTTGCAATCTCTAATAGTTGGAGCAGTGGAAGTATGCAGTTGTGAATGGAAGAGTCCCATTCACTCAATGTTTATATTTCTCCTTTCAGCTCCTCAAATGGTAGTTCATGTATCATTGGACAATCAATTACCCTAAACTCAATGAACTGGGACAACGTTCCAAGCGAATGAAGTGAACATTTCAATTTCTTACATTTATGAAGCCACAATTTATTCAAGTTCTTTAAATTAGCTATTGAAGCCAACAAAAATTTCAATTCATTACACATATAGAGATGAATATTCTTCAAGTTATTTTAGTTACATATGGAAGTGTGTCCAGCGAAGGGCCTATATCCAGAACTTCCAAATCACTTAACTCTCCAATTGCATTTGACAATTATTTTAAATTTGTGCCTCTCATATATAACATTTTAAACAACCTTTGATTAACCACGTGAAGAGGGAACACTTAAATTTTTCTACAATTACAGATATGTAGGTATTCATGTGTGCTTATATTTCATCGTGTGTCGCTTGACATGGTTAAATTACTGCGAGACTCCAAATCAAGATGTTGGAGTTTAACTAGTTTACAAAAGGAATCTGGAAACCTTTCCAAAGTGAGGCACCAGGACAACTTGATTTGTAGGAGGTTGGTTAAACTATAAAATATTATGGAAACCTCTTCAAAGTTGGGAAATTTGATAGTTGAATCTGTTGGAGTTCAGTTAAATTAGCAAAGGAATCTAGTGGTCTCTCGATAGCTTAGCATGTAATCTGCTGAATCTGTTGCAGGTTGTTTAGCTAAAAAAGGAATCTAAAAGCCTCTTCAAATATTAGCACTCAAACAACTCAATTTTTTTGAGACTGTTTAAATTACCAAAGTAATATAACAACATAACCAATTTATTGCACTTTGTCAAGATGATGTATTGGATATTGGTTAAGTTACCAAAGCACTTAGGATTAAGTGACTTCATTTCTAAGCATATTCTTAAGTCCAATTCTCTTAACGACTTCATAAGAAAATACTCTTATGGAAAATTTATCAGAATGACCTTGTCCTACTTGAATAAAGATTCTGTAGCAAAACCAATCACAATTCATTGTAAGTGATTAAACGCTTCTATAGGATTTGGAATGCTTGAATGTTTTATTCTCATAGATGTTCTCCTGTTAGTTCAATCACTTGAGAAATTGTATATTACTATTAAATTAAAAATAATCCAACTACATCAATCCATATCCAATTGGTTTTAGTATATTTCTTTAAATACTATTATGGTCCTTTGCTCATTTTTGTCAATATTTTCACATTGCTTCATCGATCTCTCTCACAATCGAAGTAAGCCCCCACCTTCAACATGAGGCTATATCTATTTCTATTTGTAGGGATACTTATAATGGAGATAAAACGAGAACTGCAATAAAACATCTTAGATAAATCACATGCAATAAATGTCAATAATGACCTTGCTAGCATCATCTATAATCTATTCAAAATTAATGATTGCAAATTACAAGTCCTCCTTGATAAAATCGAGATTCATTTTGGAGTTTATGTCTCAACCGCAATCGAAGAAGCCATTAAAAGTGCCTACATTCATGTCGCCATTTTTCTCAGAGCATTATGCCGAATTGAAATGGTTCTTGGTTGAATTGATTTCCATTTTGGGTTCGAAAAGGAAGGTTACTCCAATGTTCAATGATATGGAACATATGGCTCTTCGTTACAATAACAAATAATGTTATTAGAAAGCCATTCAAAAGAAAAAATAGAGTCAGCTGGAAAAGATAGAAAAAATAAAGAAAGCCCTCTTAGATGTCTCACTTCTTAAAGATAAGTTGTGAAAAAATAAGGAATATTAAATACATGTTTTACTCATTTCTCATTAATGTGTTTGATGTATACATTTAAGTTCTATTTTTTTCGTAACTCTAATGACTTTTTTTTCTCTTTTGAGTGAATTTTGAATTTTGGGACTTTTTGTGAAAAATTGTGGATATGTTATTGGAATAACTTGAGCAAGAATCATTAAATGTCGTAAAAGAGTAGGCGACGGAGGATTTCCCCATTAGTGCAAGTGAATTATATGATTAATAAATTATTATATGATTTCAAATTTATTAAGGAATTCGTTACATAATAATTTTCACTAGCATATACATTGGATGTGGATATGCCTGACGTAAGCATGTTGAGTGAGGTGAATTAGGATAGGCTAGGTCTACGTGATTTGTTTGAGGAAGATGAGGATGGGGTGGCTCAAAGTGAGCTACTTGAGCCCGATAAGGATGGGCCAACTCTAAGTGAACTAACTGAGTTAGATGAGAATTGTCTGACTATAAGAAAGCTATTTATAATGGAAAATGATAAGTTGGCATTAGGAGGTGTATTTAAACCAGCTAAGGATAAATTGAAGGATAATGATAGGTGGACTTTAAACGAGCTATCTAAACTAGCTCAGGATGTACTGACTCTAAGAAAGTCATATGAGGATAGATAAGATCTAAGTGAGTTGTTTGTGAGCGATTGAAAGGAGGAGAGATGGATTGAAAATTCACAGTGAATGCCTTCTTCATATTTTGAAGGCCTGCCACAATGGGTAACTGACAATGAAAGGTTGGCCAACTTAGAAGACACATGGTCATTTATGAGTGGCCTTCAACAAACAACGGAGGTCTTTGGTGATCCATTCCCTTAAAGAATGCCTTTGAAATAATTAGTTAATATGATATTTAAGTAGTTTACTTAAGTCTTGTATTGAAATATTTTAAAAAAGTATAAGAATCATACATCCTCCCTATACTCAAACGTGAAAATATAATATATATGTTTTTAAACTTTTAACTGTTTTATTTTCTTTAAAGTTGATATAAAATTATTCTATTTCACATTAACATACAAATATTTATTTATGATTGAGAGTGAGAGTGAAATTTTTGTATGTCACATCCGTCTTTCCACGCAAAGGTATTTTACAGTTGCCTGCACCAACGTAGCACTATATAAAATATTTTATTCTTTTTGGGAGAATTCTCCATCCTTCCACTACGGTCTGCTTCAATTCAACACCCTACGAGAATAAACCAATTACCATCAGCATGTTACATTTACTTCTGTTACTTTTTACTTTATAATTATGGTGGTGCCTTTCATATTAGGCGAGTGTAATCACTGAGATTTGATACCACTTGTCATGCCCCTCTTTCCACCCCAAGGTATTTTACTATTAACTGTACCAATGTAACAATATATAGCAATTAACAATATATAACAATTTAAACTTTTTTTTTTCTTTACCATTTATAAGGCTTTATAGATTTTATGATCATGCACATAGGAAATGAGGGGAGTTTATATCCTTTACGTGTAATGGTGATAGTTTTAACATAATATATCTACCCTACCTAGATGCATAGTAGTGAACTACACCTATATGATTCTCCTCCCACATGAATTGATTTAATAATTTCCTAGATTGACCGACCTTTTAGTGGCTCCGGCCCCTTAAGATTCATTAACAAAACCACCTAAGTGTTTGTATAACGCCCTGAGGAATCGGGCGCGCCGCACGATAGTAGGCGACCCACACGACGGGCGAAGGCGTGGTTCATCCGGCAGCAGGCATGACCCAGGCGCAACACCAGGCAAGGCCACACATTCACTAACCGGTTGGGGGACAAAACAGGCATCACCAACATGGGACCAGACAGCAACAAACGTTGCACTAAGTCCACGAGTCGAACGGAGTGAAACGAGTCGGACAGCATAATTGCCGACTCCATGAACAAACGGGACACACGATGGGCAGAGTGGCTGTGGCATGCTGTGGGCAGTGCGCAAGGCACATGCCCGTCCAGCAGTTCGGGCAAACTAATGAACCGAACGAAAGTTCAGTCCAGCGGGCGAACAGGTCGGCAAACAGTTCTATATAACAGTTAGGTGGACAGTTCGGTCATGTGGGCGACGACGGGTGCACCTGAACGAACCGGGTCTGTTCATCACCAAACGGGCAACAGCGACGGAGCAGTGAGCGATGTGGCGAATGATCCAAGTGATGAAGGACGCGCGGCTATGGGCGAGCACACAGGCCAAGAGGAATTATACCTTGGCATTGGTCGGCTTTGTAAACAAAGGCCGACCCGCCAAGTATAATAGTCACGATGGCTCAAACAAATACAACATGCATCGGCTTAGAGTAAAGGGACGGATGTTTACATAATCCGGGGGTCGGCTTTACCACCGACACCCCTCTCCAAGATGGCGTGGAAGCTTATAAATAAAGCGGAGTGTGAGGCCATTTGGGGGAATCAATTAAATCGATCGAACAACAAGTTCATTCGAACCAAGTCTTCACTAAGGAAGCGAAGCACAAGGTCAATGTGTGCATAACACTTAGCGCAGATGTAACGACTGTGACTCAAGTCGAGGTAAACAAAGGTCGAACGAACGTGGGCGGACTGTGTATTACACTGATCTTGGCAAGGCTGCACGTTAAGTGCGCAATTACGATAAGGGGACAACCTTTGAATACAGGTTTGCTGTAGTGAAGGCCGCGGGCTCACTGGTTATTATAAACAGAATTGTGGTCTGTATAATTACGCTGGTCTTGGCACAGTCACACGAAGTGCGCACTCGGTATCAAAGGGACGGTGTATGGTTATAATTCCGCTGTAAATTCTATCGTGCAGACCGTGGGGATATACGCCCGGCTCACGATCTTTGTAAACAAAATTATGTTGTGACCGTGGGATTGTTCGGCACACGAACAATTATAATTTGATTAATAAAAGATCGGGTAAACTCTTCAGGAGTTGCCCCTCCCAACAGATTATGTGTTTTGCATGTGATTTGGCATAGTTTCATAATTGTTGTTGAATGTTTTATAAATCAGCTTAAGGAATTGCAATTTATAATTGAACACGGAGAATTATAATTAAGGAATTATAAGGTTTGGTTATAAGGATAATACTTGTGCAGCGAAGCGGAACAAGTATCGTGAAGGCGTAGCCCATATATGCTCTAAAAGAGCATACGGTGGTGCCGCACCCACCCAATAGAAAAAAAAATAGATTGGGGGCGTGACAGTTGGTATCAGAGCAAAGGTTGCTCGTGAAGGCTTGAACAAGGTGCCGTGGAGTCGGTGCTAAGTTCGAAGCGTGGAGTTTGGTTGGAGCTGGTTGAACAAGGTGTTCGTAGGAGCTTGGATATCCAAGCAAAAATTGAAGGTGAATCTTCCTGTTCTGAGGTAGACATCCGCAGAAATGGGGAAGGCCGACAAAGCTTCCACAAGCAGTACCGAGGTACCTCTCTTCAAGAAGTTGGGGTTCGCCACCATGGAAGAACTTGAAGAGGACGTAATTGCAGAAACAAAAAAGCTGAAGAAGGCATTTACAAACTGTGGCAAGGGATTGGCTCAAACAGAAAAAGGCCTCCGGGCCATAGTGAGTAAAGGAGCCTTGAATTACAACGAGGAGAAAGCTCTCCAACTTACAAGGAGAGGACTCGCATTAGAAACGGAGCTCAAGGAACTAAGCATGAGGCATGCCTTGAACCGGAAAAGGGAGGAGTGCTTAATCCTTGAGAAACATCTCCTAGCCTTGAGGAGTGAAATCAAGGATAAAAAGAAGCAAACGAAAGAAATCGAAGGAGGAACCTCACAATTTCAAGAACATGTGGTGATAGAGGTCTCTTCTGTCAGTGATCACCACGAAAAGGTTGCAAGTGAAGAGGGCCCTAGCACTACTTCAAAGGAAGAAGTGGGTGAAGACCACAAGAAAGAAGAACCGATGAGGAACAGGTTAGAGTATGTTCAGATGGAAATTGGAGGAGCAGAAGTGCTGGCCATGATCGATAGTGGCGCTTCACATAACTTCATGAGCGAGGAAACCACAAGGAGACTTGGGTTGAAAATTGTGCTGGCAGGGGCACACATAAAAACCATAAACTCTCATCCAGCGACGATCCTTGGCATAGCCGAAAAGGTGGACACGGTACTTGGTGAATGGTCTGGAAAAGTAGATTTCACCATAGTACGAATTGACGACTATGAAGCAGTGTTGGGAACAGAGTTCATGAAGCAATTCGACGCAATGCTGGTGCCTCATCGGAAGAAGCTCTTCATTTATGATGGAAAAGATGACATACCTATAGGTGTTCCTACTGTGGGTATGGCCAAGGCGAATCATGAACTAGGAGGGATGCAGATGGGGGACAAGGAAGAAACGAACAAGCGGTTGTCTAGCATAGAGACAAAGCTTGCTGAACAGGATTTGGTCATCAAGTCACTCTTGGACAACATCTTGGATTTGTCAAGAAGGTTGGAGTTGGTGGAGGGCGGTGATAGCAAAGACAATACACGTGTGAAAGAGGATCGAGGAGCACATCTACGACAGATGGAGGTAGAGGATCCTGGAAAATGGATAGAACTAAGGGATGAAGGAGAGCTGCCTGGCTCACCCCCTTGGCAATCTTCTTAATAGATATGGGGCTGGGCTCATTGTTGGCTGCTCAAGGCAGTGAGCCCTCAAGAGTGATTGGGCAGGTATGATGGTCTCAACATGCAGCAGATAAATGGGGGTTCCCCATAAGCCTGGGCAAAGAGATCATGAAACGGGTGTGGGCACATAGTCGAAATGTGTGACACTCGACCAATTACACAAAACAAACATGGTGATCCGATGGAGGCCGAATCATTGATGGAGGAGTCTACATTGAAGACCACCGAAATAAACTGTTGTCGGGACGACAACATCTTAGGGTGGAGGAGCGTATAATGCCCTGAGGAATCGGGTGCGTCGCACGATAGTGAGCGACCCACATGACGGGCGAAGGCGTGGTTCATCCGGCAGCAGGCATGACCCGGGCGTAGCACCGAGCAAGGCCACACATTCACTAACCGGTTGGGGGACGAAACAGACATCGCCAACACGGGACCAGATAGCAACAAACGGTGCACTAAGTCCACGGGTCGAACGGAGTGAAATGAGTCGGACAGCATAATTGCCGACTCCATGAACAAACGGGACACACGATGGGCAGAGTGGTTGTGGCATGCTGTGGGCAGTGCGCGAGGTGCACGCCCGTCTAGCAGTTCGGGCAAACTAATGAACCAAATGAAAGTTCTGTCCAACGGGCGAACAGGTCATCAAACAGTTCTATATAACAATTAGGCGGACAGTTCGGTCATGTGGGCAACAACGGGTGCACCCGAAGGAACCGGGTCTGTTCATCACCAAACGGGCAACAATGACAGAGCAGTGAGCGATGTGGCCAACGATCCAAGTGATGAAGGATGCACGGCTATGGGCGAGCACACAGGCCAAGAGGACTTATACCTTGGCGTTAGTCGGCTTTGTAAACAAAGGCCGACCCGCCAAGTATAATAGTCATGATGGCTCAAACAAATACAACATGCGTCGGCTTAGAGTAAAGGGGCGGATGTTTACATAATCTGGGGGTCGGCTTAACCACCGACACCCCTCTCCAAGATGGCGTGGAAGCTTATAAATAAAGCGGAGCGTGAGGCCATTTGGGGGAATCAATCAAATCGATCGAACAACAAGTTCATTCGAACCAAGTCTTCACTAAGGCAACGAAGCACGAGGTCGATGTGCGCATAACACTTAGCGCAGATGTAACGACTGTGGCTCGGGTCGAGGTAAACAAAGGTCGAACAAACGTGGGCAGACTTTGTATTACGCTGATCTTGGTAAGGTCGCACGTTAAGTGCGCAATTGCGATAAGGGGACAGCCTTTGAATACAGGTTTGCTGTAGTGAAGGCCGCGGGCTCACTGGTTATTATAAACAGAAATGTGGTCTGTATAATTACGCCGATCTTGGCACAGTCGCACGAAGTGCGCACTCGGTATCAAAGGGATGGTGTATGGTTATAATTCTGCTGTAAATTCTATCGTGCAGACCGTGGGGATATACGCCCGGCTCACGATCTTTGTAAACAGAATTATGGTGTGACCGTGGGACTGTCTGGCACACGAATAGTTATAATTTGATTAATAAAAGATCGGGTGAACTCTTCGGGAGTTGCCCCTCCGAACAGATTATGTGTTTTGCATGTGATTGGCATAGTTTCATAATTGTTGGTGAATGTTTTATAAATCGGCTTAAGGAATTGCAATTTATAATTGAACACGGAGAATTATAATTAAGGAATTATAAGGTTCGGTTATAAGGATAATACTTGTGCAGCGAAGCAGAACAAGTATCGTGAAGGCGTAGCCCATATATGCTCTAATAGAGCATACGGTGGTGCCACACCCACCCAATAGAAAAAAAAAATAGATTGGGGGCGTGACAGTTGGTATCAGAGCAAAGGTTGCTCATGAAGGCTTGAACAAGGTGCCGTGGAGTCGGTGCTAAGGTCGAAGTGTGGAGTTCGGTTGGAGCTGGTTGAACAAGGTGTTCGTAGGAGCTTGGATATCCAAGCGAAAATTGAAGGTGAATCTACCTGTTCTGAGGTAGACATCCGCAGAAATGGGGAAGGCCGACAAAGCTTCTACAAGTGGTACCGAGGTACCTCTCTTCAAGAAGTTGGGGTTCGCCACCATGGAAGAACTTGAAGAGGACGTAATTGCAGAAACGAAAAAGCTGAAGAAGGCATTTACAAACTGTGGCAAGGGATTGGCTCAAACAGAAAAAGGCCTCTGGGCCATATTGAGTAAAGGAGCCTCGAATTACAACGAGGAGAAAGCTCTCCAACTTACAAGGAGAGGACTCGCATTAGAAACGGAGCTCAAGGAACTAAGCATGAGGCATGCCTTGAACCGGAAAAGGGAGGAGTGCTTAATCCTTGAGAAACATCTCCTAGCCTTGAGGAGTGAAATCAAGGATAAAAAGAAGCAAAAGAAAGAAATCGAAGGAGGAACCTCACAATTTCAAGAACATGCGGTGATAGAGGTCTCTTCTGTCGGTGATCACCATGAAAAGGTTGCAAGTGAAGAGGGCCCTAGCGCTACTTCAAAGGCAGAAGTGGGTGAAGACCACAAGGAAGAAGAACCGATGAGGAACGCATTAGAGTATGTTCGGATGGAAATTGGAGGAGAAGAAGTGCTGGCCATGATCGATAGTGGCGCTTCACATAACTTCATGAGCGAGGAAACCGCAAGGAGACTTGGGTTGAAAATTGTGCTGGCAGGGGCACACATAAAAACCATAAACTCTCCTCCAGCGACGATCCTTGGCATAGCCGAAAAGGTGGACACGGTACTTGGTGAATGGTTTGGAAAGGTAGATTTCACCATAATACGAATTGAAGACTATGAAGTAGTGTTGGGAACAGAGTTCATGAAGCAATTCGACACAATGGTGGTGCCTCATCGGAAGAAGCTCTTCATTTATGATGGAAAAGATGACTTACCTATAGGTGTTCCTACTGTGGGTATGGCCAAGGCGAATCATGAACTAGGAGGGATGCAGATGGGGGACAAGGAAGAAACGAACAAGCGGTTGTCTAGCATAGAGACAAAGCTTGCTGAACAGGATTTGGTCATCAAATCACTCTCGGACAGCATCTTGGATTTGTCAAGAAGGTTGGAGTTGGTGGAGGGTCGTGACAGCAAAGACAATACACGTGTGAAAGAGGACCGAGGAGCACATCTACGACAGATGGAGGTAGAGGATCCTGGCAAATGGATCGAACTAAGGGATGAAGGAGAGCCACCTCGCTCACCCCCTTGGCAATCTTCTTAATAGATACGGGGCTGGGCTCATTGTTGGCTTCTCAAGGCAGTGAGCCCTCAAGAGTGATTGGGCAGGTATGATGGTCTCAACGTGCAGCAAATAAATGGGGGTTCCCCATAAGCCTGGGCGGAGAGATCATGAAACGGGTGTGGGCACATAGTCGAAATGTGTGACACTCGACCAATTACACAAAACAAACATGGTGATGCGATGGAGGCCGAATCATTGCTGGAGGAGTCTACATTGAAGACCACCGAAATAAACTGTTGTCGGGACGACAACATCTTAGGGTGGAGGAGCGTGTAACGCCCTGAGGAATTGGGCGTGCCGCATGATAGCGGGCGACCCACACGACAGGCGAAGGCATGGTTCATCCGGCAGCAGGCATGACCCGGGCGTAGCACCGGGCAAGGCCACACATTCACTAACCGGTTGGGGGACGAAACAGGCATCACCAACACGGGACTAGACAGCAACAAATGGTGCACTAAGTCCACGGGTCGAATGGAGTGAAACGAGTCGGACAGCATAATTGCCGACTCCATGAACAAACGGGACACACGATGGGCAGAGTGGCTGTGGCATGCTGTGGGCAGTGTGCGAGGTGCACGCCCATCCAGCAGTTCGGGCAAACTAATGAACCGAACGAAAGTTCAGTCTAGCGGGCGAACAGGTCGGCAAACAGTTCTATATAACAGTTAGGCGGACAGTTCGGTCATGTGGGCGATGACGGGTGCACCCAAACGAACCGGGTATGTTCATCACCAAACGGGCAACAGCGCCAGAGTAGTGAGCGATGTGGCGAACGATCCAAGTGATGAAGGACGCGTGGCTATGGGCGAGCACACAGGCCAAGAGGACTTATACCTTGGCGTTGGTCGGCTTTGTAAACAAAGGCCAACCCGCCAAGTATAATAGTCACGATGGCTCAAACAAATACAACATGCGTCGGCTTAGAGTAAGGGGGCGAATGTTTACATAATCCGGGGGTCGGCTTCACCACCGACAGCTCTCTCCAAGATGGCGTGGAAGCTTATAAATAAAGCGGAGCTTGAGGCCATTTGGGGGAATCAATCAAATCGATCGAACAACAAGTTCATTCGAACCAAGTCTTCACTAAGGCAGCGAAGCACGAGGTCGATGTGCGCATAACACTTAGCGCAGATGTAACGACTGTGGCTCGGGTCGAGGTAAACAAAGGTCGAACGAACGTGGGCAGACCGTGTATTATGCTAATCTCGGCAAGGCCGCACATTAAGTGCGCAATTGCGATAAGGGGACAACCTTTGAATACAAGTTTGCTGTAGTGAAGGCCGCGGGCTCACTGGTTATTATAAACAGAATTATGGTCTGTATAATTAAACGGTCTTGGTGCAGTCGCACGAAGTGCGCACTCGGTATCAAAGGGACGGTGTATGGTTATAATTCCGCTGTAAATTCTATCGTGCAGACCGTGGGGATATACGCCCAGCTCACGATCTTTGTAAACAGAATTATGGTGTGACCGTGGGATTGTCTAGCACACGAACAATTATAATTTGATTAATAAAAGATCGGGTGAACTCTTCGGGAGTTGCCCCTCCCAACAGATTATGTGTTTTGCATGTGATTTGGCATAGTTTCATAATTGTTGGTGAATGTTTTATAAATCGGCTTAAGGAATTGCAATTTATAATTGAACACGGAGAATTATAATTAAGGAATTATAAGGTTCGGTTATAAGGATAATACTTGTGTAGTAAAGCGGAACAAGTATCGTGAAGGCGTAGTCCATATATGCTCTAATAGAGCATACGGTGGTGCAGCACCCGCCCAATAGAAAAAAAAAATAGATTGGGGGCGTGACAGTTTGCCTCGAGAGTCTAAAATGGTTAAATTTTTTCAAGTGTGATGTCACCGCCAATCCCGGCCTTAGACATTAGGGCTAGCCATTTGCTTGGCGTACCTAGTCACATAAACTTTCTCCGGTCTTGAGGTGAAAAGACGCCAATGCTCCAGATTACTCTTGGGTCAATCGACGATTCAAAATCCTCTCTGGAGCGCTAATCTTTCCTACCCTCTCTCGCTTACTCTCAGTTTCTATTGTTGTTCGACCTATTGAGCTTGGTATTCCAGCATGGAGGTAGGTGGCCTCTGGTACAACCACCACTGAGTCCTCTTCCAGTCCACAACCCCCCACACCTAGTGCCTCGTCCAATGTACACGTTGATTCTCGGCTCAGGTTGCTATGCATTGAGGTTCCTCTTCATAATTTTCCCCTATAGTCAAAATATTATAAGCACCACCGAAAAGGACAATCTCACTTAACAAGTAACTACCACTCAATATTTATTCACTTTATGATTTGTGCACCCCCATTTTACAGTTCTGCTACAATTTTCCTTCCTAATTCCACAAGGGTTTCGACATCTTTCTACAACAGGGTCGATGCGATGGTTCTGGTAGCAGGTTGGCTGCAATGGTTGGCAAATAGGGTATGGACACCTCCAGACAGAGAACCTCTCTCTCAGTAAATTCCCTACCACCCATTGGATTAACATTTTATCCAATTTCATTCTCCAAGCTGCTACATGGTACCCTTAACTTATGGTATGGCTTTATTTTTAAATCTCAGGTTGGCATCGAGACTGGGCACCATCATTCAACAACCCTTCAACAAGTAAGGTGTTTTTCTTCTTCCCATATTATACGGATATGTATATATCATTTGTATTATTGGTTAAGTTTACATGAAACTTGGAATTTCTTCCGCTTTGTTAATTTTCCTCTCCAATAAGTTTTCTTTTCCCTCTTCATAAGTAATCTATCGGCTTGCCTCTGGAACAAAAACCCACGTCACCCTGAGAATTTGGTGGTCCTTAACATGGGTCTTATCCCTTACAAGTTGTTGATTTTTACCCTGCTTCTTGTTCTCAGCATCTTTACCGTCACTAGGTAGTTGGAAGGGTTCCACACCTTTCACGAACTCGCCTTGATGTTTCAAGTTCTGGAATCACCGACGCTTGTCCGGTCTAATTGTTTTGTGTGTTTAAGGTCGTAGAGATGGCCTATGAACCTATTATTTCTTTCGTTTATATGTTATATATGTACAAACCATTTTTTTAAAGTTATTTTTTAACATTATGCTTCATGTTCTAGAGTGGTTCTCTCCTGCACATATGCTCACTAATAGCATGACATGCCAAAGTTATAAGTGGAAATGATTGTATCGTTCATCATTACAGAACTATGCACTTAATTTAAATTTCTTGGTTAATATGAATGCTTTATTGAGAGCTTGATCTCGGTTTATAAGAACTATGCACCTAATTTAAATTGTGTTTAATAATAATGCTTTATTTAGAGCTTCAGCTTGTTGGGGGAATCTCCGTACCTCTATGGAATCCGTAATTTCCACCTTGGGGATCCTAGTTACTCGTTTGTAACGTTTACCAACACCTGTGGGTGTTGGTGTAACAACAAACCTTCACATGGTATCAGAGCTTGGACCCAGGTTCGATTCCCCCGAGTTGCGTTTGAGGGGGGTGTTGGAAGAATCACCACACCTCTATGGAATCTGTAATTTCCACCCTGGGGATCCTAGTTACTGGTTTGTAATGTTTACCAACACCTACGAGTTTTGGTGTAACGGCAAGGGTAACCTTTGGCCTTAGTTGTCAGGGCCCATTTTCTATTTTTCCCCATAGTGGTGTTCAGGGGGGGTGTTGGAACTACTACACACCTACATGCAGACTCC
>APFE030890395.1:0-24693 GCA_000404065.3 Pinus taeda | reverse complement strand
ATTTTCTATTTTTCCCCATAGTGGTGTTCAGGGGGGGTGTTGGAACTACTACACACCTACATGCAGACTCTTAGTTACCAACACCTGCGGGTTTTGGTGTAACGGCAAGGGTAACCTTTGGCCTTAATTGTCAGGGCCCATTTTCTATTTTTCCCCATAGTGGTGTTCAGGGGGGGTGTTGGAACTACTACACACATACATGCAAACTCTTAGTTAGAGCATGCGACTACATGCAACTACTAGACATCTACATGTGGACTCTTAGTTAGAGCATGGGATTGCATGCAAGATTCCTTTTGCATGATTTACTCCTTAATTTGCTCCTTCTTTAACTCCGCAACTGACTAGTTATCTCTGAAACTTGTTGTAGCTGTTCACCACTATAGTGCATTACCTTGGGATCTTCACCCAGTAATGCTATATCATGAGCATTGTAACATATTTTCTAATGAATCAGTGTTTTCTTCTTTCGATTTTCTTTTAGTGTTTTTGCTCTGCAAAGCTGTGTGTTCAACCTTTACTAGCTAGATTCATCTGTGCAAGTTTTCTAACACATTTACATGGTATCAGAGCTTGGACCCAGGTTCGATTCCCCCAAGTTGCGTTTGAAGGGGGGTGTTGGAAGAATCTCTGCACCTCTATGGAATCCGTAATTTCCACCCTGGGGATCCTAGTTACTAGTTTGTAACGTTTACCAACACCTGTGGATTTTGGTGTAGCGGCAAACCTCCACAGAGCTCTGTTTACTTGAATTCTTATGGCCGCTATTAGTATTGTAAACCATTGTTACTAATGACAATTGGTTTATTATTCGTATGGATAAATGTAGCTTGTTTGTTACTAATACTCTGCTCGATATAAGTCACTACTAAGGATCTGAGTTTGATTTGCTCCTTTCACTGTGCATTTCGCATTCACCACAGGCCACAATTATCAATTGGGATATTTTAT
Source organism: Pinus taeda (assembly GCA_000404065.3). Taxonomy (NCBI): domain Eukaryota; kingdom Viridiplantae; phylum Streptophyta; class Pinopsida; order Pinales; family Pinaceae; genus Pinus; species Pinus taeda. The sequence continues at coordinate 23,742 of APFE030890395.1, read as the reverse complement.
GGTTGTTCAAATTATAACATGCCATGCCATTAAGTTTATGGTTTATGTAATTGTGTTGAAAAGCTATACATCTCTTCATTATTTTATTTAAAATCATATTACAAGTCGAAATGATTCTAATGTTATTCTTTGAGTATGTTTATATATGAATACAACATAGTCTTCAATTCACTTTCCAGTTTTATAATTCTCTCTGTGCGTATGATATTTGACTTACTGAAAATTTGGAATTGTTTAATGAAATGCCAGTTTTTAGACCTTAATTATATTCCTAGTGTTTACTGTGCCACTTCCCTTGTGAATTTCTATGTTTCAGTACAAAAATTGATGATGAGTTTAATACGCCCACTACTGCGAGTGGAAACCCATTTTCTAGAGATTAATCTCTCATTTCGTTTATTCGCTATGGTACGTTAATCACCACAGATTAAGTGCTATGGGTTCCTACGCTCCTCGTAAATTGGTACCAGTTAAGCCTTATTGATTTAAATAGTCCTCTCCTATCTTCGAGAAGAGACATGCAAAGTTTCCTTTCAGATTTTCCTACTAAACAATTCTCCCGGTGCTTGTACACTCGCTTTACTATACTTTATTGACAATATTGTTACATCTTTCTCCCCTCATCTAGCATGTTTTCTCTTTTTTCCATGATTATTTCACCTCCTTCTATGGGTGACTTAGGCTGCACATCACATCCGATGCAAATTGGTCTTAACTCAAGGGTTCACTTCTCAGTAGCGGTTGGTTGTTACACATGCATTATACATTTTATTAAAACAACTACGTAAATAGAACGTATATAAATATTCCTTTATATAGTTGCACATGCCATCTCAATCAAAGATAGATATTAACCATTAATACTCATCATTATTTACTGTTGAATAAAAAAACGACCGTGTTGACATCAATTCTATAAATTATACCGAGAGAATTCTCATCATAGAAAAACATCATAATTATTATTGACTTACACATTATTTTGCTAGTAACGTCAAAATTATATTTATCCTCCTTACTATTTGCACATAAAATTTTCTTCTAGATTCAAAATCATTAAAATAATCTATTAATTCCAATTCCTAACACATACCAATCAATGATCGAGAGTAACAGCAATCACATGGACCTCAAATTAACAAGTTTGCTATGGAAACTGTGTCATAGAAACACCAATCAACCCAGCCATGAATCCACGTGTGATTCCCCCAAGATATGATGTCTTTGTCTGAAATCAGTAACCGCTACTTTTTAACATTATTCTTCCCACAAATTTTTCCTTGCAAGGATTTGCGTTCTAGGGATCTATTTCGTTCTAGGGATCTATTTCCCCTTTAGCTTAGGCTTTTCTTTAGTTTTTTCCTAAAAAGCCTGCTTTTATCTTCTCTGATGATTTTCTTGGTATTTATCTCCCACGAAGTATTATAATATATATATATGAATTTTGATTCAAATCTGATTTACTTTCATATTTAGGGAAACATTTTTTACTCCAATGTTTCTGTCTCTATAATTTCCAGCTTTATTCCATAAATTTATTTATTTATTTACCTCAACTATTCTTGATGATCAGATCATCACAATTCACTTAGAATACTAATCATAACTACATATAAAATAAACTATTTCTATAATAACAGGGGTCTTACATCTTCCCTATCTCGAAAATAACACTGTCCTTGGTGTTTAACATCCCTTGCCTTTCACTGAAACAATGGTCGGTACACTTCCTTCATAAGATCTTCCCATTCCTAGGTTGCCTCCTTCGACGTAAAGTTCCTCCACTGCACCTTAACCTGAGTGACAACTTGATTTCAGAGCACAATTTCCTTCCGCTCCAAGATGCGAACTTGCCCCGACACGACATCTCTTTCGGGTTCCACCTGTAACATATTCCAATAATTCACGTGAGATTTGTCATGTACATATTTTTTAATAAGGATACATGAAATAAATTATGAACTCTAATATGGCCAGGTAAATCCAACTAGTAAGCCATAAGGCCAACTCTATCCAAGATCTCAAGCTGTCCATAGAAGCGTGGTGCCGACTTTGCTTATAGTACTCTTTTTGAGTTTTACTCGCAAATATACATGATATCCAATGTTGAATTCTTTGTGAACTCTTCTTTTGTCTGCATAAATTTTATGTCGGTCCTGTGTTATTTTGATATTCTTTCTAATTTTCCGCACTACTTGCTTCATTTCTTGTAACACATTTGGCCCTAGTATTAACTTGTCCTCTGGTTCAATCTAGCTCAGGGTTGTATAGCATTTTCAACCATAGAAGACTTTGGAGGGGATCATTTTAATAGAAGCCTAGTAGCTATTATTATATGTAAATTCTGCTAAATGCAGAAATTCCTCCCACTTGATAGGTTGATTCATAACATATATTTGTAGCATATCCTCCAAAATTTGATTGGTCCTTTTTGTTTGCCCACTCGTCTATGTGTGATATGTTTTACTGAAATTCAATTGAGTTCTCATACCTCCAAATAGTGTTTTCCAAAACTTGGAGGTAAACTTAGGATCTCTTTCTGACACTATTACCTTGGGTATTACATGTAAGTGAAAGATCTCTCTCATAAAAATATTAGCTATTTTGGCAGTCCCATATGTATATTTCACTAGTATAAAATGGGTTGCTTTAGTCAACACATTCATTACCACCATGATTGATTCATTCTGTCATCTTTCCTTGGTAATCTAGTGATAAATTCCATTAAAATTGTCTCCCATTTCTATTCAGGTATGGGTAGAGGGTTCAAAAATCTTATTGGATGTTGATGCTCCACCTTTACCTGTTGACATTCTATGCACCTTGCTATATATTTGGCCACATCCCACTTCATCCCTAGCCAAAAAATCTTTTTCCTGAAGGTTGTAATCATTTTCTGGTACTTAAGATGACCCACATATGGTATATGATGATACTCATCCAATATCATTTGTTTCAGTGTACCCAAATTAGGAATATACAACTGATTTGGGTATGTGAGTATTTTTTCTGAATTTTCTGAATATTTTGAATTTCCTTTTTGATGTACTTTTTTTATGCATTTCTACACATCGAGAATCTTGTTGTATAGAAATCTTCACTTGTTCTAGAAAATCGATGTTTACACTACTAGCATATGTCCCTAGCACCGCATGGGCATGCCGACTTAGAGCATCCGCTAGTTTGTTTTCTTTTCCTTTTATGTTTTGTATTTCAAAGTCAAAATCACTATGAAATTTCAACCATCTTGCTTGCCTCGCATTCAGATCTAGTTGGTTGAAGAAGTACTTCAAACTGAGGTGATTAATTACCAATGCAAAGTTCTTCACAAGTAGATAATTCCTCCACATCATAACCGCATGTGTCATTGTTTCTAATTCTAAGTCATACACTGCATATTTATGTTCGTGTACTTTCAACTTCCTACACCCGTAAGCTATTACAATGTTATCCTGCATCAATACCGCTCCAAGCCCTTCCAAACAGGCATTGGTACATACAGTAAAATCTTTACGAAGATTTACGATTTTCAACATAGGAGCTATGGTTAATAGTCTTTTCAACTTATCAAAGCATTCTTGGCATTTAGATATACATTAAAATTTCACCCCCTTTTTCTACAAAGAGGTGATAGGATAGGCTAGTCTCGAGAAGGCTTCTATTAATATTCGATATTATCCTGAAATCCCCATAAATGAGAAAAATGCAGATACATCCTTTGGTATGGGTCAATTCATGATAGCCTCAGTTTTTTCGGGATTCACCAACAATCCTTCCTTGGAAATAAAGTGCCCCAGGTACAAGTATCGTGTCTTTAAAAAACTCACATTTATTGAGTTTTTCATACAGTTTATGCTCTCTTAGTGTTTGTAACACAAGCTTTAGATGCTCTTTGTGCTCCTCCTCATTCCTTGGATACACTAAGATGTCGTCGATGAATACTAGTAAAAACTTGTTGAGGTAATAATGAAGTATGTTGTTTATCAGGCACATAAAAGTTATTGGTGCATTCGTGAGGCCAAAAGGTGGCACCAGAAAGTCGTAATGGACACACCTGGTTCTAAAGGTTGTTTTATGTATATCTTCATATTTAATGCACATCTGATGGTAGCCTATTCTTAAATCATTCTTTTAGAATACCTTTTCCTCCCTCATCTGATCAAACAAATCATCAATTTGAGGAAATGGATATTTATTCTTAATTGTAGCTTGTTCAAATGATGGTAATCAATGCACATCCTAAAATTTCCATATTTTTTCTTTTTAGAAAGTACAAGGTTCCCCCATGGTGAAACACTGGGCCTAATGTAGCCCTTAGTCAAGAGTTCATGTAATTTCATTTTTAATTCTAATAGTTCTAGTGTGTTCATTCGAAATGGGGCTCTAGAAACCAGAAAAACACCTAGTACTATATCTATGGTAAAATCTATGTTTCTATGCAGAGGTAATCCCAAAATTTCTTCTAGTAATACATCTTGAAATTCGTTGATGACTGGTATACTGTTAAAATTTTTTTTATCAGTTAAAAAAATACTATTATCTACCTGTACCATGTACATCACACATCCTTTTATTGCACTTCTTTTCAGCTGTAAAGATGAGATTTTTCAAATTGATACTGGTTTTGGCTTCCCTCTAATTAGACTGGTGTTTCCATTTTTATCAACATAAATAATTGTTTTCTCTAGGAAATTTATAATTGTGACCTTCTTTTCCAACCAGTCCATGTCAATCAATAGATTTTAAGATACTAAGGGAAGAATGTTTAAATCTATTGTTGTAAGATAACCATTTAAATTAAGGTTACACTATTTTATTTGTTTGGCTAATTTTCTTTTGGTTTTAGTTTCTAGCTGGACCATCCATGCATTCTTAAATTTTTTAGATTTTAGATTACATTTTTCCACCATTTGGGGGTAGTGTAACTTAAACTAACCCCCAGATCAATTAAAATAGACACTGTTTGGTTTAGGATTATACCTTCGATCTCAACCATAGTAGATTTATGCTCCTGTTGTCTGTCTTCCAGAGCTACATTGAATCAGGGTATATTTCAGGAAATGTCATTCACGGTGGTTGCCTCTTGGATGGCCTGAATATTCTAAAAAAACCTAGGATTATGTGGACAATCCCTTAGCAAATGTGGCTCGCCATAGCGCCAACACCTCAAATGTTCCTTATCCTTTACACTATTATTCTTCTTACTATTCAGTTCAATGGTTTTTGGACTAGTACAGGACTATGCGGGCGGAAGTACATTACCATTACTACCCTTCTTCCTCTAATGATCCTTCCCAAAATTCTTGAGGTAGAAAGGTTTCTTTATTTTTCTCCTCCAACTTACCTTGCTTCTATCTTTATTTTTCCATTACATACCACTTAGACTTCTATCCCTGAACTGTTGATAGCATAATTTTCCCTTACTCACCACTTCATCCATAGATTTTGGTTTATCAAACTCAATTATCTCCTTGTATGAGGTGGGTAAACAATTTAGGAACTACTGCACCTTGGCCTTTTCTTCTTTAAGATATGGCAGATACCATAGCAGGTCGGTAAACTTTAGCCACAAATTCATCTATAGTCAGTCTTCCCACCGTTAATTCATGAAATTCCTTAGCCTTGTCATCATAGTAGTACTCACTGAGATAGCATGATTTTAACTATTTCTAGAATTCTTCCCAAGAGATTGCTTTCTCTTCGAGTAGCTACACACTTTTTACCTCTTCCCACTATCAAGTAGGTTTGCCTTGCAACTACTAAATAGGCCGCCATGCCTTAAGATTAGCCTTGTATTCATACACTTGTAAATACTTAATCATGTTTAACAATTGCACCTATGCATCCTCCTCCTTTTCCCCATCAAATGTACGGGGTTTAATCTTCCTAAACTCCCACTATAACTCCATCTTATTTTTCCATTTATGAGATTTAGGAGAATCATGACTTGATTCTTCTCCACTTTCAAAATTTTCATATTATGTCTCAATATTTTTCCTCTTTAATCCATCTAGATGTACACTCTTGTGGCAATATTTCTTGGTCCATTCTTTGATCAATTTTTCCTGTTCCTCACTAGATTTTATTAACCGCTCGTTACTACTCCGGAGTTGTTCTAGTTCTTGTTGAAGATTTCTCACTATCACCACAATATGAGTCAGCATTAGGTTACTTCCTTACTCCAGTTCCACATATAAATAATCCCCACCAGTGAAAGTTGGGAGAATTCTCCATCCTTCCACTGCGTTCTGCTTCAATTCAACACACAATGAGAACAAACCAATTACCATGAGTATGCTACATTTACTTCTATTACTTTTTACTTTATAGTTATGGCGGTGCCTTTCATCTAAGGCCCAGTGTGGTAACTGAGCTCTAATACCACTTGTCACACCCCTCTTTCCACCCAAAGGCTTTTTACAATTGACTGCACCAATGCAACACTATATAACATTTTTATTTTTATTTTTTAATTATAATTTTATTTGTTTACAGGTTATAACCCTTTATAGGTTTTATGATTATGCACATAGTAAATGAGGTGAGTTTATATCCTTAAGGTGTAATGGTGATAGTTTTAACATAACATATCTATCCTACCTAGATGCACAATACTGAAGTCCAGCTATATGATTCGCCTCCCACATGAATCCATTTAATAATTTCTTATATTGAGCTATATTTTAATGGTTTCAATCCCTTAAGCTTCATTAGCTAAACCACCTATGTGTTTTCCTTGAGACTGGAAAATGGTTACACTTGTTTCAAGTGTGATGAAACTGCTAATCCAAGCCTTACATGTTAGAGTTGGGCATGTGCTTGGTGTACCTGGTCACCTGAACTTTCTTTGGTCTCATGGTGAAAAGATGCCAACACTCCAGATTACTCCTGGATCAATCCATGACTCAAAATCCTCTCTGGAACCTATTGTGGCCAGCAACAACCCCTCTTTTTATTTAGTTTTATTACTAATACTAAATAAATGGGGACCCTTCTAAAAAAATAAAAAGTAGCACTTATATTTCCCTTTGAATAAAACATACTATCATAAACTTAGGAAAACACCTGCAAAATCCAAAAAAAAATAAGTTTTATGATAAGTTTCGAATAAAATCGTTCTCTCAACAATAAAACATTGCATTGCAAAGGGTAATCGGGGAACATCATATAAACAAGCTTTCGAAATTGTGAAAACGTGATGCGAGATCACGTGCCTTAAAGACTCATTGCACATCGCAGATTTCATATGCCACAAGTATCACCTAAGATGAAATATCTCGATTCGACAATATGCGATAAGGCATCTTGCAAATCGCATCTCGTAGCCATATAACGAAATAAATGATTGTTAGCGATATTGCGAAGCAAATTGCAAAATTACTTTATCGCAGATCTACAAGGCTCATTGTTCAATAAAGTATATCTCGTAATCCAATACCAAGTTATGGGCATTAATGTCAGTTTAATGGTTAGTTGATGGTCATTTATGAGATAAGATTTAGATATGATCAAAAGGTTGTTTCACGTAGGGTGATATATCTGATATGATTTTAGAATTAAAGAGCTTTCCCGTCACCTTATGTCTTACCATTATATTTTCCTTACTTGTAAATTTGCAAGAGCGGCAAGTAGAATAATATATGCAGCAGTGTGCAGAATGTAATGGGAAAGAAGGGAAAAGCTCCAGTTGCTGAGGACAAAGAGATGATGCCCTTATACACAGACACCACCTATAACAGAGATGTCGGCATAACCACTTGGGAAGGCATGTACAGTCTTCTTGAAGAAGAAAACCCCAGATTCATGGAAGTTAAAGCAACAACAGACTCACACGGGTCATCTAAGGCATCAATTACTGAACTTGCATGTTCATTCTTGCACTGAATAGTGGCAAGACCTAAGATTTTTCCGTACACAGACATGGTCAAGTGGGTACTCGATAGTGTTGATATAACAGATAGACAATTCAAGTCTCGAGGCCAAGACCTCATTGGGTCATTCACTCCACAAGATTTAAGGCTTATGTATCATCTACCAGAGCTGCAAGCAACCTACAACAAGTAGTTCGTGGAGAAGTTCGTCAAAGAAAACGAAGATTTGGTGGAGTGCACCAAGAATTGGTCAACGAGGGAAGAACCATTGAAAAATTACTAACACGGTATCTACAATATTGGTTCCCTCTCCTCCACATATTGCTTTGTTGCTGCTATGCTATGTAGGCTCTTTGGAAGGCCCGACGTCAACAAATTTTCATCAGAGTGGCTACCCCTATTAGATGCAGCCACTAATGCCACTATTATGGATTGGGCTCATACATTATCTAATAATTTAGCCTCGACTATTTGGAACTACCGGTCCCAAAGAATTACCACTTAGAGGATTTATCCCCATTTCTATTTAGCTACTTATGTTATGGATGCAATATGTTATGTTTTCAAATTTCCTTTAATGGGTTTGAAGTGGACTACACAGAATCCTTTGCCCATTCACATTTATCATAAGAAATTGTGGGATTCCAAGTTTATCCCGTATTTTTACAGAATTTTTCATGGAGTCATGTTACATCTTCACAGAATGTTGTATAATAGGGACACCCCATGATTTTCCCTTGAAGCAGAAGTTGAAGTTCTCCCTGTCACAAGATGGTTTGGGGAATAATTCTTCACCTATGTCAAAGTATTTGGAAGAATTTCTTCCCCTCATGTCCTACCCTTATATGTTCCTAATAAGTTATTGGCTTGAGAAATTTCCTACCAAACCTGTGGGGTGGGAGGAATGAGCAAAGAGTTGAAAGACAAGAAGAAGGCCATTTGGCCATAATTTTCTATGGACTATGGGGCCTTTTCACTGTTTGATTTAGGTCATGCATTCAAAGAAGTAGACAATATGTTGTGTCTACAACTGTTCAAGTTTCCATGGAGACAATTTGACCCTCTTGATGTCATTAATAATTTTACTACTGTTGTTAAGATAAAGGTATTTTCGAAAGAAGATGATCTTTTTGATGATGTTTTCCAACAGAAAAACACACTGAAAGAAGTTTTTCATATGGCTCAAATTCAATTTCCACAAGGCGGAATTCCAAGAATTCAAATTGTACAAAGAAAAGCGACTAGCTAACATCCGTTTGGATAAGTTACGCTTGGAACCAATAAGGGAGCCAACTCCCAGTATCAGTTTAAGTGGAAGTTCAGGTACAAACAAGTCTAGGTCTAAGTTTGGAAAAGAATCACCAGAACGCTCTAAACAGTCTGAGAGTGACCATAATAAAAGTGAAGGCTTAGTTAGAGACACTACCCAATCTGAAGAGAGCCCAGAGAAACAGGTCTTGACTACACCACAGGTAAAGCTTCCCCCTCCCCTCATCAAGCCACTAAAGCTAGTGAGAACTGAGCTAGATAAAGAGTGGGAAACATTCAATGAATTGATCAATACTGAGGAGCAAAACACAAAGACACCTGAAAGTACAGTGCAGACAATGATAGATATGGTCATTGTAACAATTAGCAATGGTCGAGAAATGGAGCATATTCCCATTACCCCATCGTCTAAAATCATGCTCAAGATAGAGGAGATTCCTCCTTTAGATGTATTTTATAGTCTGCAGCATAAGGAAGTGGTAAGAAGGCAAAGAAAGAAAAGGAAATTGGACAGCATGCTCTCACCTGAGGCAAAGCAACTACACGTCCTTTGGCGAGACCCTACCACTGACCTTACTGAGAATTTGACTAAGTTATCTCAGATCGCAGGAGGGCAACTACACGTCCTTTGGCGAGACCCTACCACTGACCTTACTGAGAATTTGACTAAGTTATCTCAGATCGCAGGAGCCTATGCTTTTGCTACCATTAATAAAGCATTCGAGGTACAGTAATTACTGAAGGATAGAGATGAAGAAATCCAAGTTTTGCAGCAATAGCTACAGCAAGCCAATGCCAACCGTGAAGCAGAGGAGAAGTTAGAAAAAATACACCAAGATTTTCAATAGATGCAACTGGGATACCAGAACAATTTGGATGAAAAGGAAAATTAGTTGCAAGCTATGTTAGAAATGCATAGAGATGATCCCAAGCTCACTGGGTTTGTCTCAGAAGCGCTTGCCTTAAATGACCAACTCTTGCAACAGCAAGAGGAATTATGGAAAAGAATATCGCAATGGAATTCCCATTGCAAGATGGGCGATAAAATTACCAATCAAGTCATGGACTTGCGACATGATTATGATTTAATTGATAAAATAATTTCTGATTATTTGACTTGGCAGGAATCAAAAGAAAGAAAGAAACAAGGCATAGTCAGAATTAATGAATCAAACAAAGAAATGCTTTTCCATAGGTGGGATGCATAGATTAGAAAGGCAGAACAGGCAGCAGAAGAAGCAGATACAATGACAAATAATGTCATTGACTGTGTTAATGAAAACCTGCACAGAGCAAACCTCATATCATAAACTACTTCGAGATTTCTCCTGAAGACACAACAATTGCAGACAAGCTGGAGACAAAAGTTGAGGAAAGGGCAGAGTCCATCAAAAAGTTAACCAAGTTGAATTGGGACACTTATTGGCAGTACTTGGTTAAACCACACAGTCAATGCATGACTCTCAAATCCCTTATGAACTCTGCCAAAAAGATAGCACCAGCACTCGCCAATTTTGTTTTCGCAAGGCAACTAAAATCAGAGGTCGGCTAACCGATGCTCCTCAAGTTGATGCTAAATGCCTGTGACCTCCGAGAACATATAAACAAATAGTTAATTTCCAGATTCAGTTTTAGTTTTAGTTTTGATTTTTTTTCCTTAGATGAGGACGGTGATTTAAACCTCCTCCTATATTTTTGTAATTAACTATTTTTAGCATTTAGTTAGTAGTGTTTTAACCCCTCTCATACATTTAAAGAGGGGTCCTGAAATTTTTCAAAAACATTTCCTCAGAATATGCACTTCTGCACCCTCAAAGGAGGTTTATATGAATGAATGGAACAAGATTTATTGATATTTGTTTTTAATGTTTGCTACTGAAATGCACTTTTGTACTCTTAGTAGATGTTGAATTATGAAGAGATAAATCTATATTGCTAAGGCTCATGAGTAGAACTTGTTATCAATTGTACTTTTATCTCTTAATGATTTCTGCTTATGTGTCAAAGTAATATTTGATGCTCAGTTATTTATATATGAAGGCTTGAATGTTTGAGTGATAATTTGGCACTTTTGTACGGTGATGACTATTTTGTTTATGCTTAATGTATGAATGGCTTATTATGCGATATGCTTCTCACAACTGTTTCAGCTAATTTCTTATATGAAACAATTCATTTTTAATGAATTCTTTTCTCATAGCGATTGAATGATCTTTATTACCAATTGCTGTTAGAAATTATTTTAGATCGCATAATTAAAAAAATTGAATCCTAGGTTAGTTTTAGAATTAGATATTTTTGTTCATTAGAATACAATTGCACGTTTAAATTAGACTTAGATTAAAATCATTTTATTTAAAAATCTTTAGAAAAAGGAAATATCAATTCTTATCAACACACACAAATTGGGAAACTGGTTCCATTATCCCTAGTCATACCCACCATCCCAAACGGAAAAAGAGTTGCTTTCAAGGTCTGGATCGGGTGGGTATCCCCTTTGTTGTAGACCCAATTTTTGGGGCTTCAACATATTTGGTGCTAGAAAGAGGGCTCCAACTGTGAATGGCTAGTAAATCCAAATATAAATACCATTCTGAGAGTAAATCGCCCTCAATGTCTCCCCTGACTTCTTTATCGCATTCCAAATATTTAAATCCTAAGTGAGAAGTTTAGAAAACAACAACCACTACCACAAACCAAAACATTTTAGAAAAATATACTATCGAACCCCCTGAAGTTGACTCTATGATTCATAAACTTCAAGGATTTTCCATATCACTGCAAAAGTCCGAAATATCTCAAGGTACTGTGACTTTGCAATATAATCCTTCTCATCCTTTAACCCGATTGTAGAGTGAAAAGTTTGGTATCGAACCAACTGAATTACCTCTACCTAAAAGGAAAAGAGCAATGAAGTCACCTCAATGGTCTAATAGTGAGACTCTTGCATCATCAACATCCATTCTAACTTCCCCATTGCAAAGTCAACATCCACCCCTCAACTTCAAGTTGTTGTCCATCAGAGTACTGGAAATGTAACATCCTCATCCCTACCACAAGGAACTTCACCTACGCTTTCCTCTATTAGTAGTTCAACGATGGCCCAAAACCCATGGAATAATCTAAGGGCAGTCTCAATGCCTGCACCCTTGAGTCAATTACCATCCCATCTTGAAAAATGGCTGCCCAAGTTCAATCCTGAAGTAGGCATGCTAGCAGAAGAACACATAAACAACTTTATGTTATTGATAAATTTAAATGGTGTTACTAATGAAGATGTTGTTTTTAGACTTTTTCCTTATACTTTACAAGCAGCAGTTGGATCTTGGTACTTTTCATTACCATCAGGGTCCATCACTAGTTGAGACATTTTCCAAGAGCAATTTTTGACTAAGTTCGGCGATGATAGATCTACAACAACGCTGATCAATGATCTATCGAATCTGAAGACTGAATCAAGAGAACCTATCAAAGATTTTAACTCGCATTTTAGCAAGCTTTAAAATAAAATTTCGACTGCTTCCAAGCCTAGCGAAGAAGTTCAAAGTGAATGGTACATATCTGCTTTACCATCAAACATAGCAATCTTCGTTGACAGGGCTGCCAAGACAACATTAGTTGAAAACATGAAGGAAGCAATAGCGGTAGAGAAATGTATCTTAGCTTTAGAAAAGAAAAACATTGTCAATGAAAGAAAATCTAAGAAGGTTACTTTTAGAGATGATCCTAAAAAAAAGCAATCAAAATACCCATTTGATTTAGAAGGATTGCAGAAAGACCTAAAAACCATGTCTAACGAAATGTTGACATTAAGCGACAAGTAGTAGAGACTTCTTCAAAAAATCACAGCAAGCCTTATAAAAAAAATCCTTCAACTGATTCAAAGCTGCCCAATGCTATATCAAATGCAGAATCTGAAGGAGAAGAAGAGGAAGTTTCTAACGAGGAACCTACTGATGAAGATGAAGTTGTAGAATTACAGCGAATGTGGGACTTCATTCTTCCTGACGAAGAGGATCAAGAGGCATCACTGGTCAATAGCAAAAGTAGAAATCAACTCGATCCTCCAGAACCTAGTTCTAAACATAAGAGTGCAAGCTTGACATCTAAGGATAAAGTCGCACGTAAGAAATCATCACCACAAGCGACTCAAACAAGCCCAGTCCAATCCGATCCCTCAACTCCATCTAACACACTGATCGTTTCTGATGAGATGGAGTATAATATCGTAGAAGATATGAAGAAGACTAGGGCTAACATTACTTTTCATGAATTGAGCAAATTGAAACATCAACAGAAGATACTTATGAAAGAGTTACATGCAATACTCGTTGCACCTCTTCCTACTGCTGTAATTTTGCAAGCTTCTCATGAGATGGGAAGACCTCCAACTACTATGGCAAATAAAGTTTATCCGAATGATATCACTTTAATTGGAGGTAGGTCAAAATCCCATACTCCTCCATTCCTTTTTACTTACGAAATTTTCAATAAAAGCTTGCACAATTGTTTGGTAGATTCAGGAGCTTCATCTAATATTTTACATAAAACAATATGTGCAAAGTTAAACGTCCAGCCTCAAAAATTTGTAGTACGCATAGTTCAATTGGACCAATTGCAGGTGGAAGTTATCGGTGAACTAAATCAAGTTACCATAAGGTTGTCATTTAATCCAAAGGTATGTCAAGTCATTGATATTCTAGTTGCAGACATTCCCAAATTTTATGGTTTAATTCTTAGTAGGGATTGGTCAGAAAAGCTTCATGGATACTTTGCTATCAACTGGTCACATATGTGGCTCGCTTACAATGGTAAACTGAATCAGATAAAGGTTGAGTGAGAAAGACACCAAAAATACATAGTGACGGAATTGGAAGGAGAAGATGAACCTGTAGCATACAACAACAATATAATTGGAAACTATTCTGTTGACTCTTTCTTAGGTAATTTTAATGCTCTTACTTCACCTTACTTAGAACATCCTGTTCTGTCTCAAGTAGAAAATTTTTCTCAAACAGATAGTTCTAAATGTGTTAATTTTATAGATAGTCCTGTAAATACTTCTTTATTTTGGAAATTATTTTTTGATGGTTCTAAGTCTAACGATGGAGCAGGAGCAGGATGTGTATTAGTTAGTCCAAAGGGGAACAAAACTATGCTAACATGTAGACTCGAGTTCAATTGCACAAACAAAACTGCAGAATACGAAGCTCTAGTCTAAGGACTGTACAAGGCAATCAGATTAGATATCAAGTATCTACAAGTCTTTGGAGACTCTGAGATTATTATTAAATAGGTATGAAATACTCAACATTGTCAATCAGGTCATTTAAAGCATTATCAATCTTTAGTGCAAGATCTGACGAAACATTTTATAGTATTCAATATTTCATCTATTCCTAGACTCCAAAATTCTAGTGCTGACCTCCTAGCTAATGTAGCTTCCAAGCTCATTCCCTTAGAAGACTATAGCCTAGATAGATTCTCAATCGAATTGATGTTTAGGCCCTCCATTCGTGATAATGTTACAAATTGGAGAATTTTTAGCGATGATCCCGATAATATATGTTTCCTGACATAGGAAGGATCTCACACTAATCAGATAATTGATGAGGACCAACATGACAAGCAGTTACAACAAGAAATCACTAATAATGCTATACCAAAATTTGTAGTCAATTTGGAAGACCTATATGATTTGAAAGACTTATTTAAAAGATCTACCAATTCAAAACTCTAGAGTTCAACTCTAAACTATGAATTAGTAATCTAGGAACAGATACCAACCCACAGAATATCAACCTAGGTCTTAGTCTAGCCCCAGAAGAAAAATTATCCTATGTTCGGCCCTTGAAACAATACAAAAGTGTCTTTGCCTGGAACTATGATGACCTTAAGACTTACGACACTTCCGTCATTCAGCATACTATCCCAATGATAGCCGATGAAAAACCTATCCAGCAAAAACTGAGGAAGATCCATCCTAATCTGGAAAGTCATATTAAGTTTGAGCTTAATAAATTATTGAAAGTCAAAATTATTTTTCCTATTTGACATTCTAGATGGGTTTCCAGCTTGGTTCCCATTTCCAACTTAGAATTTGTATTTACTTTCGAAATCTTAACAAAGCCTGCCAAAAGGATAATTTTCGCTTGCCTCCTATGGAACAAATATTGCAAGCGGTTACAGGATCAGAATTAATGTGCTTTTTAGATGGTTTCTCGGTTACAACCAGGTTCTAGTCCATCCTGATGATCAACCAAAAACCACATTTAGAACGAAATGGGGTACTTATGCATATCAAAAGATGCCTTTTGGTCTTATTAACGGTGGTGCTACATTTCAAAGGGCCATCGATATTGCATTTAAGGGACTAGTAAACAAATCAGTCGCGATTTACTTGGATGACATAATAGTATATTCTAAAAAACACAGTAATCACCTCAGAGACTTAAAACAGATCTTCCAACGTTGCCAAAGATATGGGATTTCACTTAAATAAAAAATGTCCTTTTTTGCATTAAGTGAAGAAAAGCTTCTTGGATTTATCGTGTCAAAATTGGAATCCATATTGGTCCCTATAGAATTAAGGAGATTTATGAAATATCCTTACGACATAATAAGAAAGCCATGAAATATTTCCTTGGTCAGATTAATTTTGTTAAAAGATTTGTTCCAGACTTCTCAAGGATTTTCTCACCATTACAAGTAATGATCAAGAAGAATTTTCTCTTCAAATGGGGCCAAGAAGAATATGAAGCGTTTAATCTAATTAAGTAAGCGATTGTTAATGCCCCATCTCTAGCGACTCCAAATTTTTCTGATCCTTTCATTTTGTATACATTTGCCTTTGATAAGTCATATGCTGCGATAATCACTCAAGCCAATGAAGACAAGGCAAAAGCCCCAATTGGCTTCTTTAGTTCAAATTTTGTAAGGGGCTGAATTAAATTATTCAGATGTTGAGAAACAAGCTTATGCTATTTTTAAAGCGATCAAACATTTTAGACCCTTTCTTCTTAAAACCCATACAAAGATCATAGTACCGTTTCTAGCGGTAAGAAATCTCTTAGTACAGAAAGACGTGGGTGAAAAGAGAGCAAATTAGGTCACTACCTTACAAGAATATGACGCTGAGATCAAGCCAACAAATACTGTAAAAGGTCAAGGCTTTTGCAAGATGTTGGCTAGAGCATCACTTATTTCTGAAATACCATCTCCAAATCAAGAAGTACAAATGTATGAGGTAATCCTAAATGATATTGAATCACGATATGTTGATATCATATTTTATCTATAGAATGGATATGCTCCTTCAAATCCGAATCATACAAAGAAAAGAGCACTAAGATTGAAGGCTAAGCAATATCAACTCGTAAACGATGTACTTTTTAGGATAAATTATGATTATGTTCTCCTTCGATGTCTTGAGAAATCTAAAGCTGAAAAAGTGCTGCAGGAACTCCATGATGGACCAGCAGGTGGACATTATGCGAGAGATGTTACAGCACATAAAATTTTGCGCGCAAGATACTATTAGCCTACGCTATTTAAAGATGCACATAGCTATGTAAGGAAGTGTTAAGTTCGTGAAATTGCTACTGGGAGACAAAAAAAGCCATCACTACCTTTGCAACCAGTCAATATCAATCAACCTTTTGATCAATGGGGATTGGATATAATAGGTGAGATCATTCCTCACTCTTCTACACAACATAGGTATATCCTTACAGCTACAGATTATTTTACTAACTGGGTAGAAGTAGTTCCTCTCAAGACAGCTAATGTTGAACACATCATTGATTTCATAGATCAGTTCATAATTACCAGGTTTGGTTTACCCTCTGCTTTAATGTTTGATAATGCATCATATTTTTCTAGCAATGCTATGACTGAATTTGCACTTAAAAGAGGTTTTAAGGTTAAATATTCTGCCAATTATCACAAGGGAATGGGTTGGCTAAATCAACAAATAAAAACTTAATCAGAATCATTAAGCAAACCATCAATCAAAGTCATAAAAATTGGCACAAATCTTTGATGTATGCTCTTTGGGTAGATCGAATAACACATAAAGCCTCCATTGGCACTTCTCCCTTTAATTTTGTTTAT
The DNA here is from genome assembly GCA_000404065.3 of Pinus taeda. NCBI lineage: Eukaryota > Viridiplantae > Streptophyta > Pinopsida > Pinales > Pinaceae > Pinus > Pinus taeda. The sequence goes on along the minus strand of APFE030890395.1, from coordinate 6,490 downwards.
GGGAAAGAGGTAGTTCTCCCAACTCATCTAGCAATTCCTTCTTTGGCCTTAGTTCAATTTATTGACGCAATACCAACCTCATCTTTACAACGAAGACAATTGCAAATCCTTAAGCTAGAAGAGAAACAAGAACATTCTAAAATACACATGCTCATCATCAAGCATTAGTGAAGGCTTCCTTCGATTCAAACAAGGTATCTAGGAAGGATTTTCAAATTGGAGATTTAGTTTTGAAATGGGATAAGGCTCACGAAGAAAAAGGTAAGCATTTGAACTTCCAACAAATGTGGCTTCGCCCATTCCAAATTGTTGAAATAATAGGTCCATCCACTTTCATGTTGCAAGATTTAGCAGGGAAAAGAGAATCTTTACCTGTTAATGGAAAAATCCTTCAAAAATACTTTCCATAGAAGATTACCTCTTCTATTTTTGTAAATTATTGTTTATAGCTTTATTTTGATAATAAAATAGGTTGTAAATGGTTACCTTTGGAATTCACGAAAAAGATTAATGTTTCTCTTAAAATTTTCTTTTTTGCTTGTATAAATAGAACTGATTTGGAAAATCAATCATTATTACTGAAAGATATAGTGAAAGGCTATAAGCTTGAAAATGTTACTAGTTTCAGTCTTACGAATTTTGATGAAAAACAACCTTTAGTGAGAATTTGTTTTATATCAGTCAATTAAAAGCATCAGTAACAAAACAAAGGGTCTCTGTAGAAAATCTATTTCCAAAAACTCAATGATTGTCGTGCAGAGCTATTCTTAAGGAACCAATGACTTCCTCCCCACCTAAGGAATTATGAGTTTTAAGGAGTAATCCAATGATACACTATAAACTTAAAGAATAAGAGGTCTCATCACAAGCCAACTTATCATGATCATAGATATTATAACTTGTTGACATTGGCAAAACTCTATACAAAACAGGGTAATGACTCAAGATTGTTGCGATCAAAAGACAAGGGGTCTCATGACGAGCTAGCTTGTTCAGTAGACTTATAAATCAAGTGAATGGCACTGTCATAATTTGGATATCAAATCAAGACATTATTCTTTAAGTTTTAAAAGAAAATAAAAACAATAAAGTGTAGATATGGATTTATCTTTGAAAATTGTACATTTCTCCAAGTAGGATATAGGATAATTGCTGGGTAATAGGTAACCCTGTCGAGGCTATGAACGTCTGTTGGCAGCAGAGGCTCTACCTACGATAAATGAGCATACTTAAAACTGATCTACAGAGATTTCTTTGTTTTCATTTTTATAAACCAGGTAGTGGTAGATATAAATACAATGACTAGCTTTTGGAAGTAAATAATCAGAGTTAGCACGAAAGAAACAAACTACCATTAATGGCTAAAAGCATGATGCACTTTACATTTCTATAATAAATTTTGATTTTCCAGAAAACTTTTATGTTTTGGAAGTTTACAAAATTCGAAAGATAATAAGATAACTGGTTCTTCCTAGTGAATTGCTAATTGTTGTGGCCAACAACAACCCCCCTTTTTATTTAGTTTTATTACAAACTAAATAAATGGGGACCCTTATAAAAAAATAAAAAGTAACACTTATATTTCCTTTTGAATAAAACATACTATCATAAACTTAGGAAAACACTCGCAAAACCAAAAAAACTTAAGTTTTATGATAAGTTTAGAGTAAAATCATTCTCTCAACAATAAAACATCGCATCGCAAAGGATGATGGGGGAACATCATATAAACAAGCTTTCGAAATTATGAAATCACAATGTGAGATTGCTAGCCTTAAAGAATCATCACACCTCGCGGATTTCATATGCCGCAAGTATCACCTAAGATGAAATATCTCGATCCGGCGATATGCGATAAGCCATATCCCAAATTGCATCTCACAACCACATAATGAAATAAATGATTGTTAACAAAACATATTAGCGATATTGCGATCTGCGATATTGTGAAGCACATCACAAAATCACTTTATTACGGATCTATAGGGCTCACTGTTCAATAAAGTATATCTCGTAATCCGGTACCAAGTTATGGGCATTAATGTCAATTTAGTGGTTAGTTGATGGTCATTTATGAGATAAGATTTAGATCTAATTGAAAGGTTGTTTCACGTAGGGTGATATATCTGATATGATTTCAGAATTAAAGAGCTTTCCTGTCACCTTATCTCTTACCATTATTCTTTTCTTACTTGTAAATTTGTAGTAGCAGCAAGTAGAATAATATACGTAATAGTGTGTAGAACGTAATGGGAAAGAAGGGAAAAGCTCCGATTGCTGAGGACAAAGAGATCATGATCTTATACACAAACGCCATCTGTAATAGAGATGCTGATATAACCACTTGGGAAGGCATGTACAGTCTGCTCGAAGAAGAAAACCCTAGAGTCATGGAAGTTAAAGTAACAACAGACTCACGCGGGTCATTTGAGGCATGAATTACTAAACTTGCATGTTCATTATTGGACCGAATAGCGGCAAGACCTAAGATTCTTGCATACACAGACATGGTCAAGTGGGTACTGGATAGTGCTGATATAACAGACAGACAATTCAAGTCTTGAGGCCAAGACCTCATTGGGTCATTCATTCCACAAGATTTAAGGCTTATGTATCATCTACCAGAGCCGCAGGCAACCTATAACAAGCAGTTCGTGGAGAATTTTGCCAAAGAAAACGAAGATTTGGCAGAGTGCACCAAAAATTGGTCGACGAAGGAAGAACCATTGAAAAAGGACAAACACAGTATGTATAGTATTGGTTCCTTCCCCTCCCCATATTTCTTTGCTACTGTTATGCTATGTAGGCTCTTTGGAAGGCCTGACGTCAACAAATTTTCATCAGAGTGGCTACCCCTATTAGATGTAGCCACAAATTCCACTATTATGGATTGGGCTCAAATATTGTTTGATAATTTAGCCTCGGCTATTTGGAACTACCGGTCCAAAAGAACTACCACTCAGAGGATTTATCCTCCTTTCTAATTAGCTGCTTATGTTATGGATGTAATCTATTATGTTTCCAAATTTCCTTTAATGGGTTGGAAGTGGACTACACAGAATCCCTTGCCCTTTCACATTTATCATAAGGAATTGTGGGATTCTAGGTTTATCCCATATTTTTATAGAATTTGTCATGGAGTCATGTTACCTCTTCATAGAATGTTGTATAATAGGGACGCCCAAAGATTTTCCCCCGAAGTGGAAGTTGAAATTTTCCCTGTCGCAAGATGGTTTCGGGAAGAATTTTTCACCTATGTTAGAGTATTTGGAAGCATTACTTCCCCTCATGTCCTACCCTTATATGTTCATGATAAGTTATTGGCTCGAGAAGTTGCCTACTAGACCTACGGGGTGGGACGAACGAGCAAAGAGTTAAAAGACAAGAAGAAGGCCATTTGAATGCAATTTCCTATGGCTTCTAGGGCCTTTTCACTGCTTGATTTAGGTCATGCATTCAAAGAAGTGGACAATATGCCGTGTCTACGAATATTCAAGTTTCTAGGGAGACAATTTGATCCTTTTGATGTCATTAATAATTTTACTATTACTGTTAAGATAAAGGTATTTTCAAAAGAATATAATCTTTTTGATGATGTCTTCCAGCAGAGAAACACACTGAAAGAAGTTTTTCATATGGCTCAAATTCAATTTCCCCCAATGGAATTCCAAGAATTCAAATTGTACAGAGAAAAGAGACTAGCTAACATCCATTTGGATAAGTTACGCTTGGAACCAATAAGGGAGCCAAACCCCAGTATCAGTTTAAGTGGAAGTTCAGGTACAGACAAGTCCATATCTAAGTCTACAAAAGAATCACCAGAACGCTCTAAATGGTCCAAGAGTGACCATAACAAAAGTGAAGGGTCAGTTAGAGACACTGCCCAGTTTGAAAAGCACCCAGAGCAAAAGGTCTTGACTACACCACAAGTAAAGCTTCCCCCTCCCCTCATCCAACCACCAAAGCTAGTGAGAACTGAGCTAGATGAAGAGTAGGAAACATTCAATGAATTGATTAATACTAAGGAACAAAACATAAAGACACCTGAAGGTACAGTGCAGACAATGATAGATATGGTCATTGGAGCAGTCAACAATGCTCCAGAAATGGGGCATATTCCCATTACTCCATCATCTAAAATCATGCTCAAGATAGAGGAGATTCCTCCTTTAGATGTATTTTATAGTCCGTAGCATAAGGCAGTGGTAAGAAGACAAAGAAAGAAAAGGAAATTGGATAGCGTGCTCTCACTTGAGGCAGAGCAACTAGACGTCCTTTGGCGAGACCCTACCACTAACCCTACTGAGAATCTAACTAAGTTATCTCATATTGCAGGAGCCTATGCTTCTGCTACCATTGATAAAGCATCTGAGGTACATCAATTACTAAAGGATAGAGAGGAACAAATCCAAGTTTTGCAGCAACAAATACAGCAAGCCAGTGCCAACCACGAAGTAGAGGAGAAGTTAGAAAAATTATAGCAAGACTTTCAACAGATGCAACTAGGATACCAGAACAATTTGGCCGAAAAAGAAAATCAGTTGCAAGCTATGCTAGAAATGTATAGAGATAATCCCAAGCTCACTGAATTTGTCTCTGAAGTCCTTGCCTTAAACGACCAACTCTTGCAACAGCATGAGGCATTATGCCAAAGAATATCGCAATGGAGTTCTCATTGTGAGATGAGTGATAAAATTACCAATAAAGTCGTGGAGTTGTGACATATTATGATTTAATTGATAAAAGAATTTCTAATTATTTGACTTGGAAAGAATCGGAAGAAGGAAAGAAAGGAGGCACAGTCAAAATTCATGAAACCCATAAAGAAATGCTTTTCCATAAGTGGGACGTATAGATTAGAAAGGAAGAATAGGCAGTAGAAGAAGCAGCTACAGTGGAAAATAATGTCATTGGCTGTGTCAATGAAAACTTGAACAGAGCAAACCTCATATGAGAAACTGCTTTGGGAAGGCACAACAACTGTAGACAAGCTCAAGACAAAAATTTGAGGAAAGGGCAGAGTCCATCAAAAAGTTAACCAAGTTGAATTGGGACACTTACTGGTAGTACTTGGTTAAACCACATAGTCAATGCATGACTCTCAAAGGCCTTACTAAATCTGCCGAGAAGATAGCGCCAGCACTTACCAATTCTGTTTTCGCAGGGCAACTAAAATCGGAGGTCAGCCAACCGACGCTCCTCAAGCCGATGTTGAATGCTTGCAACCTTAGAGAACAGATACATAGATAGTTAGTTTCCAGATTCAATTTCAGTTTTAGTTTTGATTTTTTTTCCGTAGATGAGGACAGTCATTTAAACCTCCTCCTACATTTTTGTAATAAACTATTCTTCACATTTAATTAGTAGTATTTTAACCCCTCATGCATTTAAATAGGAGTCCTTAAATCTGTCAAAAACATTTCCTCAACACATGCACTTCTGCACCCTCAGAGGAGGTTTTGAAGAATGAATGGAAGGAGACTTATTGATATATGTTTTTAATGTCTGCTACTGAAATGCACTTTTGTTACTCTTAGTAGATGTTGAATTAGGACGAGATAAATCTATATTGCTGAAGCTCATCAGTAGAACTTGTTATCAATGGTGCTTTTATCTCTTAATGATTTCTGCTTATGTGTCAAAATAATATTTGAAGCTCAATTATTTATATATGAAGGCTTGAATGTTTGAGTGATCATTTGGCACTTTTGTAGGATGATGACTATTCTGTTTATGCTTAATGTATGAATGGCTTATTATGCGATATGCTTCTCACAATTGTTTCGGCTAATTTATTATATGAAACAATTCATTTTTATCGAATTCTTTTCTCATAGTGATTGAATGATCTTTATTACCAATTGCTGTTAGAAATTATTTGAGATTGCATAATTAAAAAAGTTGAATCCCGGGTTAGTTTTAGAATTAGATATTTTTGTTCATCAGAATACAATTTCATGTTTAAATTAGACTTAGATTAAAAGCATTTTATTTAGAAATATTTAGAAAAACAAAATATCAATTCTTATCAACACACACAAATTGGGAAACTCGGCCCATTATCCCCAGTCGGACCCACCGTCCCAAATGGAAAAGGAGTTGTTTTCAAGGTCCGGATCAGGTGGGTATCCCCTGTGGGGTCGTTAATATGCCATGATTATTGTCACTTGTGAACGTTTATTCCACTCATTTCCACCATTCTTCATTATATGATTTATTATAATTTATCATTTAAATCCATTTTATAAATGATTTATGCTCTCATGGATGAATATTATTTATTCTCCTTTATTTCTAATAAATTGATTATTATGAATTATTTTACCAATGATAGTTCTAATAAGTTGGTTATAACATTATTCACCATTTTTAGCCTCCAACGTAACTTCCAGATTGAAGATTTGATTTTTAAATCAGCCAACTCAGAAATTCGCTGGTTTAAGGAGTGACAGTTTTGCGGTTAAGATTCTGAGCAAATGAAGACGAATTT
>APFE030890391.1:0-11157 GCA_000404065.3 Pinus taeda | reverse complement strand
TAATAACAATAAGGGGTTACACTAGTAGTATAGTGGCCTAACATGCCCCTCTCCTTCAAAAAGTGTTGTCCTCAACACTTGAGTAGTTCTTGATGCTTCTGTATAAAATTATTGTCCCCCCATGTGGAATCTTCAGTGGGTAAATTCCTCCACTTGATGAGATACTCTGAAATTGATCGATTTCATAGCTATCGGGTTCTTGTTTCTGTGACTGTTCCAGGTTCCAATATGGTTTTTCCTTCCTCTTCAATTTCTGGAAATATTATTTGAATTGGGATGTTTTGCAACTTTTGAATAAGTGGCCATACTTCTTCGTCCTTCCTCCATTCATCCCTTGCTTCATTTATCAAATCTACTTGGATAATAGAAATAGCACAAAACAATGCTTCCACATCCTCATCCTTGAAGAGTCTTCCCATTCGGTAAGGTCGCCATTTTTTAAGTGCATGTAGTATTGCCAACATTTCCTGCTCATTAATAGCTTGCTTGAGATGTAGCAGCAAAGATACCCAATCACCTACATCAAAACATTTTTCACTATGATGTTGATCTACCTGTTGTTTCGTTTGATTTTGCACTGAAGTGGCGTTATCCTTTAAAAGTTGGAGAACTTGTTGTTGATGCTCGTTGCGATCTTTCATTGCTTGAACCTTTTTCTTCTTCATATGTCCTTCTATCTCTAGAGTTTGGGGAGTGGTAATTTCTTCCAATCCTTTACAAGATATGGTCGGATTCATTTCTTGATGCTCGATGTGATCTTTCACTTCTTGGACATTTTTCTTCTTGATATGATCTTCCATCTTGATAGTTTGAGGAGTGGTAATTTCGACCAGTGAATTACAAGATATGGTTGGATTCATTTCTCCTTTCTTGATGTGATATTTCACTTATTGCACCTTTTTCTTCTTGATATGTCCTTCTATCTTGAGGGTTTTAGGAGTGGTAATTCTTGTTAATGCTTTACAAGATATGGTATGATTCATTTCTTCTTTCTCTGGGGTGGGGTCCTACTGTATATCCTCTTCTTTTGATGTTTCTTGATCCTTTTCTTCCTCGTCTTCATAATCTATGTAAAATATTTTATTCTCAGCACACTTATGACCTTTAGTGCATTTTCTATCACAATTGTAATAGAGCCTTTTTTCTCTTTTTTCTTCTAATTATTGTGGTGTAACCCTTGTAGGTTGTGGAAGGCTAGGAGAAACAACACTTCCATATTTATAGTTGTGAGGGGTAGACTTCCTTGTTTCTATAATTTTACTTTCCAATATGTAACAAAGCCCTTTTACTATTTCCAATCGTTGTGGTGTTGCTCTAAAGAAGGCCTTGCTCTTTGTATCCTCATAATGTGCTATCATTTCCTCCGTGAAAATTGACCACGTAACAAGTTTTTTACGAGAATAAAGCCCTTTATACCATAAAAATTGATCCAGTTCTAAATATGAAGATGCAATACATACCTTTTGTCACAGTGGTACACCATGTAGATCAAAATATTGCTCCATATGATGTATCCAATTTACCGGATCCTTGCCATCAAACTTCCTCATCTCGCCTTTTCTTGATTTTAGGAGATCGATCTTGAAATGACTGTAACTCTGTACTTTCAAATCTTTAAGTTTTGAAACTACGATCTATAGTAGTCCTTTGTGTCATCTTTCCAATTCCACTAGTCTGACCCCAATTGGATTCTCCAATGAAGAGTTATGCCAAATCTCCCATAGTGACCTGATTATAGACTAATTTAGTAGAGCGAACTTGTATGACATGCCACGTGTCCCTGTTTTGACCTTTGGTTCTGAAAAATAAATACACGAAATTACAGTTTGTCCTCTTTCTGTACCTTCTTACGCAATTTGAATCTGATGCTCAGAGAGAACATTATGAGAATTTTCCCTAGGTCACCTATTTTGAATGTAATTTAGGATTCTGCAAAAGGACCAACTTCCTCAGTTCATATCTCTGAAAATATAGCCCAAAAAGCTCTGAAATTCGGACCCGAGATTTAGCGCGATGTCTTCTCAAATGGGTTTTTTTTTTACTTCTGAAACATCGCATAAAAAATTTATAACGAGAATGCCACGATGACCTGTTTGGAGCAGCGCAACCATAGAATCCAAAGCTCTGATGCCAAATGTTATGAAACCAGCTCATGAAAAGATAGAAAATATAGATCAACACCTTATAATTCAACCTCTTCGAGGGGGAAACCTCCTTTACATTACATAAATGAAAAATTCTTGGATGATTCAAATGAAAAGACATCCTCTCTATATATAGGAGTCTAAGGGGTCATAACATAATGAGAGCCTACATAACAATAATAATGTGATGGCACAATAATAACAATAGTGGGCTTCTATGGGGCACAATAGTAACAATATGGGCACTACATGGGTACATCAGTATAATAAGTGGTTTGTACTAATAACGATAAGGGGTTACACTAGTAGTATAGTGGCCTAACATACTATCAAAACTAACTTAACTGTAATAATAAAAAGAAATTCACTTACTATCAAAACTAATTTAACTGTAATAAAAAAAAAGTGTTCATTTACTATTAAAACTAATTTAATGGCTCAGAATAGTAGTAGAAGCTTGAAGTTGGAGGAATCTCCAATGCAAGAATTCTCCTTTCTTGAAAACTGTAACACTTTTGGGTGCATAAATAAAACAAGAGATTTTATTTACTATAAATATACAAAAATAATAGCGAATATTTTTTATATCAAATAATTAATTTGTTGACTATTTTAAGTCATTGTTAATTTGTGTTGGGATAGTTTTTCTATATATTAATCAATAAAGAATGCACTATAAAATGTATTATTTTAAATTGTTGTTTGAATTTAATTTTTTTTAGAAGGGTCATATTACATTTTAAGCTATTTGTTTAGCCTCACAATATGCTTATTCATGACAATATATTAGACAAATTTTTCAATAAATAAGATAAATGGAAAAATAGTTCTACTATTAAAAGCGGGTAAAGTATTTATGGATTTTTAACTATAATATGATAAGTCAGTCTATAGAAATCAATTTATTTTTTTCAATTTGACTTCAGTAAGAAGGCATAAATTCAAGGAAACATCATAAAATTTGTTAATACATTCTTTTATGGCAATATTTTATGTGGTGATTGAATGCAAAGCTCTTTCCTTGCAACTAAAAACTCTTGGCCTTGATTGATATTTAAAATAGTGAAGTATTTAAATCATGTTTTTCATATTGTTTAAAAACAATTTGTGAACGATAATTGTTTCAATTGATGGGTTTAAAATTTGTGAAAAACTTTGTATTAATTCAAATTAGTAAAAAACCTTAGATACCAACACACTTTGTTGAAATCATGGGGTTAGAAGTAAGATAATTAAGAAAGAAGAAAAAAACATATAAATTTAAATAATTTAATAAATGTCTTACAAGATAAAGATAACTTATCAATTAAGTATTTATTAAGGATATAAGATTTTATTTTTGGTTTTTACTTGCTATTATGTATGTCTCTATGTGTGGGGCCTCCTCATGGAGATGGATTCCATAGATTATATTATACTAATGATCCGTATGATAGGATGAAAATTTCGTCTTTTTTTTATTTTCATGTTGGTTTCTCATTGAGGGTCTCTTAGGTATGCACATCCTTTCCCTTATCATAGGATGGTGTCTTAAAGGAATTCATGAAGAATTTATATGTATAAATAGTGGCATGGTGACAATGAAGATTCTAGTTGTGTACACAAAGCTTTCACTTTCTTCCTGTGGAACTGCACTGCAAAAATTATCTTTCTTTTTTAGAAAATGTCCTCACTATAGTTCTACAAGTTGGCTAAACTTACCTCAATTGGATGCTTTCTTGAAGTAGTAACTCAACAATCGACCTACTAATATTAATGTAGAACATTTGGATACACTTATTTGGTGGAACTTGGAAAAGAATGAGAAAATAGTTAATTAGATACCATAATTAGTTATCCGAACTTGAGGTCGCTTGATATCTGAGATTGATAACTGGAGAGTACTCAAAGATTAGTCCAAACTGCCAATGAAAGACTCATTGTCTAAAATACCCCATGTAAAATTGTCGTTAGGTAATATCTTAAATAGAAAATGTGAATACCGTAAAATTTTCAAGATATTGTTTTAAGACTTCTTTCAATAGTGAAAAAGACACAAAACATATACTACAGTGAAATGTCCATTATGGAGCCTCCTTCTTACGTCTTGGCTCTAGTTTCTTCCATATCCTTGCATCAATTCGAACTAAACAAATAATTGTTAAAATAGCCTTCGAGACAAATGAGAGGTGGTATACTGCAACTTTAAGATTTTGAATTTAAATTTAAAACTCAAAAAACTATCCCATCGCATTTGATAATTAAACTACCTTATCAAAGCAACATATCACTTAATCAACCATTTTAAAACTATAGTGGTGATCCTAACAAATATTACTTCAGAATAAGGGTTTGACAGAAAATGGATGACCAAAATATGGGAGGAAGAGGATACTGGAAAAGTGGCAAGATTATCAATATCATACATGCATACATCCGGATAACATATTTTAAGGACTCTTCATCCTGGTGGATAATTCTCATCGTTCTCCCACTGGTCATCGTTAAATAATGGATACATTGAAATGATATATTTTGGAATCAATTCAAGAAAAACTATGACCTCAATAACTCTATCCAATAGGAACTCTAACCCATACTAACTATAACCAATGAAAACTATTACCACAGTTATTCTAGACGATAGGAAATATAATCAATGAATCAATATGATGATTATAGGTCATTGGTCATAATAGTTATCTAGTCAATAAATGTCTTATAACTATGACTAATAAACAATGATTATAGTTATTGTGAGTCAATGTTCCTAGCTAACAAAGGAATTATTCCCTAGAACTATGACTGAAAAAAAGCTCTTAGTTTAATTTCATAGTCAAGGCTCCCACATCATAATTCTTGTGGTCACGATTCTTGTAAAATGAATTAAAAGTTCCTAATTTAGAAGGGAACGATGAACAAAAAAGGAATGATTCCTAAGGTCACAGTTCATGAGGGTCAAACTTCTCGAGGTCATAGTTATTATGTGCCATAGCTCGTAAGGGTTAAAGTTCTCAAGTTCATAGTTCTTGTATGTCATAGTTACTATGGTGATATTTATCATGGGTCGTATTTTCCATTGGTTAGAGATTCCAATGATAAGAAAGCTGATAAAATTTCTTCAATTGGAGTCGATCAAGTTCTTATTTGAAAATGAGAGACAGAGGAAAATATAAATATAGGGAGAGAGAGAGAGAGAGAGACTAGAAATTGTGTAAATAGAAATAGAGAGATAAACAATGTTTGGAATAAATTAGTCATAGTGGTATAAATGAAAATTACATCCATACAATTCTGTTCCATCAAATTCTACAATACTAGGGTTTTCAAATTCAATAAAAGTAGGGTTTTCAAATTGCACAAAATTAAGGTCTTCAAATTTCACTTCAATATACATTGACAAACATTGCCAATCTGTTAAGCAAGGTAAATATGGGTTGTTTACTTACATTGCCTAATTATGCACTCAGATTTGAAATCACTATATTGGAGTTTCCACACTCCACATTGATATGGTTTTGAAATTCCACAAAGCTAGGGTTGTCATAATGCATAAAGTTAAGGTTTTCAAATCGCCTAATGATATCTCCTAATAATGCATACACTTTTGAACCATGCTAAGAAGGTAGCCTAGTTTGGGTCTTACAGAACCTAGACAACTAGGACCATGTGTGAATTCATAAGGACATGCACATGTTCTTGTGGGCATGTTTTCGCCCCATTTGCACTTCTGGGGTCATCATTCTTGTGCAAGTTCCCTTAGTTGATTCTCACTAGTTTTTTCAATTATGTTAGGTGTTTTCTCATTAGTCTATTAGTTTATTTCTTTTTCCACATATGAATTCATTACCACACATATTTGATTCCACAATCATTTGCGACATGCTTATTTAGGATATACAAGTAGAGTGCTAAGTTATTTCATCATTTCTATTCCCTAATTACAAAAGCCTCCATCATGTTCTCGGTGATTTCTTACACTTGTCTGAGAAACATTCACATATTTAACTTTATGTATCCATTTATTACTCTTTTATGTTCACATCATCATTCTAGATTGATCATGGTTTTGAGTGCTACAATAGGTTGTCATCATTCATTTATTAAAACCCCAATTTATTTATACTTATTTTTCTATCTTCTCATAGGTTTTGTATTCTTTGAGGGGTAAGTTTCTTCCAATTTTGACTTCATTCATATGTAATTTAGGGAATTGTGATACTATTTCTCATCTATAATTTCTCTTCATTCATAATCAATTATTATACTGTTCATTATCTATCTTAATTCTTTGCGAGTGGAAGAAGTACATGAATGAGCTTGTAGGGTCTTTTTTATCAATGGGTCTGAGTTTGTAAAATTTGGGAATGAAATCTTCTAGAGACATTTTGAGGCATTAAACACTTTTTTTTGGGTAAAAAAAACTATCTCTTGTGCGAGACCATCCAGTAGTAGAAGTTTATATGCAAAATTTATGCCTCTTACAAGTTGACCTACCATACTGACTACCATGGTGCAAGTCGATGTCACATTAATCCTTGTTACTCATGCATATTGTGCTAGCCATGTATGGAATTTCAAAAAGAGTTTAGAATGTCCAAAATTGTAACTCTAATTGAGGGTTGAGGGATTCAATCCTTTCACATAGTTAGATATTAGTTTACATTACATTCTAGGCCACTAGGAGGAGTAGGGGTTCCATTTCATGCTATTATATTTTCTTCCATTTTTGAGCAAAGGAATTAGGAGTGGGATGTTAGAGAGAAAATAAAGGGGATTAAGATTTTGTAGAAACTTTACAAGGCATAGGTCTTAGGAAACTCTATAGAGAGTATTTCTTTCTTTGTATCTACACATTTTTCCATGTTAGAGAGTAGAGATCAAATAAACCTCACCTTCTAACTAGGTTTCTCCCGTAACGGTTTCCCAAAGAAAAAATTGTGCCTAATTTGGTTAGTGTATGTATGTATTTTCAGTTTATATTGCATGCATTTCAAATAATTTATATTTATGCATACAAACAAACAATAAATAATACGAGATCTAAAACAAATTAAAATTCACATTAAAAATTTCAATATTTTATCATATCTATTATGATGAATTGTTCCAATGGAATAACCGTGAAAGTTTACTGATCATCTTCACATCTTGCATGAACCACTAGTGCCTTCTTTACTACCATATGTTACCATGACCAATTTAACATATTATCTGATTGTATGTTACTTTATATTTGAGGTTATCTTCTTAATATCCATGGTTAGGCTTTTATTTCCATTATTCCCATCTTCAAACTGCAACATCCTCAAAGAAAGACAATCCAATAACCATTAATTAGGAGTAAGGCTGAACAATTATCTTGAATTCATTTTGTATTTGAACCCATCATTCATATCGACTGGAATTGCATTTTCAAACTATGCCATGATCACTAGGTTGTTACTTTCATTAATAATATAAAAATATTTTATTACGAGGAGTATAAAAGACAATCAATACATAAAATAATTATAAAAAAATGTTCCCCACACATTACAACTATTTATTGGTCACATCTATATTCCGTTGCCCTTGTAACACTAAATAAAGGTTCCAAATTCCTTTATCCTCCCTTAGTTGACTATATAAACCTCATTATATCTAAAATGTAATAATAAACCTTTATATTCACAGTAAAGTTACTCATATTCATGAAGTCATATAACTTCAATTTAATTTTATTTTTTGAATGGTTATGCACATTTATCAATTACCAAATTATCCTCATTATAACTTAGTCCTCATTATAACTTAGTCCACAATAGTAAAATTATTATTTATACAAAAATACAAATCGCAGTAAAAATAAATGTAAAAGTATTTCCCAGAAATTTCATATGAAAATATTAACTTCTTATATATTAATTTCTTACATGTTTTACTTTTTTGAACTTGTTATAGAATATTTGAATTCATAAAACTTGTGGAATGTGCATTTCTCTAACTTTAAAATGTTGTTTTTAAACCATTTCACTAAATCATATCCTTAACAAATATCATATAAAGACATTACAAATTAAATAAAAATAAAATAAAATAAATCTCATACAAAAATATATTAGTTATAAGTAATTTTGTTTCCTCATTTAATTTTGTTTCAATATTTTATTTAATCACTATATATGTAGGAGTTAGATGTTAGATGTTAGATGTTAGACATATTCAATTTTCTTATATAGTAAGTTTGTTTTTATTAATAAAATTATGAACATTTTTTTAGATAAACCATATAAAGCATCGAGGGGGACCAAATCTCTTGAGGTGCAAACATTTTTTTTTACTGCAAAACTTGAGTAAAGTTTCTCACCTCAAGATATTTGATCCATCTTGGCCCTTTATAGATCCAAGGTTAAGATGGATCAAGGCTAATTATATAATAGCTAAATTTGTATCTATGTGTCTCTTTCTTATTCTCTCTCTTTATCTCACCCCAAAAATATAAACACTCTCTCTCCATATCTATCTATCTCTCTCTCACTCCCTCTTCCCCTTCTCCACCCCCTCTTTCCTCCCTCTCTTCCCCCCCCAACTCTCCTCTCTCCCTGACTCTCTCCTCATCCCTCCCTTATCACTCCCTCTCCCTCTCTCCACATTTCTCCCTCTATTCCTTTCTTCTTTCCTCCCTCTCTCTCCCTCTCTAACTCTCCATCTCTGTATTGAGTCCTATCTCTCTCCCTTTCTCTCTCACCCACCCTCCCCCTTCCCCTCCCATCACCCTCTCCCTCTCTCTTGCCTCTAAATTTGTCACTATCTCCCTCCCTCTCTCCTTCTCTCTCTCCCCCCCCACCTATGTGTCTCCCTATCTCACTCTTCTCCTTCTCTCCCTATATCTCTCCTCTCATATTCTTTCTCTTCTCTCCTCTCCTCTCTCCCTCACTCTCTCTCAACCTTTATTTCTCTATGTATTTGTTCCTTCCTCCCACTCTCTCCCCCTCCAATTCCGTAAATATGTCTCTCACTCTTTCCGTATCTCTCCCCTCATCTCTCTCTTTCTTCCTCTCTCTCCCGTCATTTATAATTGTTGATAATTAAATAAAAAAATTGGAATACATATTCCGAAATAGCTATGCATATTGGCATAACTATTAATAATGACATTAAAATTATGGAAAGCCATATTCCAGAATAAACACATCTATTGAATAATTATTAATAATAATTATTTAAAATAAAGTTATAATTGAGTTAGTTTTTATAATTTTTTAAATTTTAGCAACTCAAGATATATGATGTAGTAATTATTTTGATACTTATTATGGATATAAACTTATAAGGACTTAAGTTAAAATAAAGTTATAGGTTAGTTAGTTAGATGCTTATTATGAATTGATGCTTACTTGACCAACTATTTCAATTATATCATCTCGCTCATAAATAGTAAAAAGAAGTAATGTATAAGCTAAATATATATACATTTAAAATAATATGGAAAAATATTCTTAACCACACAGATTTACTCTCACTTTGCCATGGGTATTCCTACTCTATAGATAGGTCTTTTTACAATACCATGGGCCAATATCATGGCTTATCAATTCTCCATACCCAAAAAAACATCATTCACTTCATATATAACTTGGTCATATTCCATTTAAAAAAATAATAATCAATTTAGTTAAAATGGAAAAATGACACAACTACTTTCAAGATAAATCCCAATCTTTAATTTGTGTATACTACTATAAATATTCTAAAATATTTAGCACAGGTTAAATATTCTACTATCCACTTAATAATTATTGATAACTAAATTAAAATGCAAGAAACTCAATTCCAAAATAAGCACACATATCCACAATTTATTCAATTTTTTTAGCTATAAACGAGTATTTTAATAATAATATAAATTAAAATAATAATAAATTTTCAAAATGAATAAATACCATAATAATAAATTTTAAGCATCAATATATTTATAGAATAGAAAATCATATTTAATATAAATAATAGTTACATAAAAATACCTATATAATAATAATAGTTAATATTTATTTATATTGAAATCAAACATTTAAATTTAAATTTTATAAACCAAAATTATTATAAGTATAAATTTTAAAAATTGCAAATACAACATCATTATTAGGGAAAATAAAACTAATCTTAAATTAAAAATTATTTTTAAATAATAATATATTATTATATTAAAACTTTTAGTTTATTATATATTTTTTATCTTTTACAATAAAAATGTCTAGGGTTTAGGGTTTAGGGTGGTTACTGTTTAGGGTTTATGGTTTATAAGACTTTACTAAATTCTTTTAATAAAGACTTAAATAAAATTTTGGGATTTAGGGTTTACAATTATAAGACCTTAGTAAATGCTTTTAATAAAGACTTAAATAAAATTTTGAAAACACTTTTTCAACTATTATAAAATCCTTAGGGTTTAGGGTTTTAGGTTTTTGGTCTAGTGTTTAGGGTTTAGGTTTTAGGGTTTATAACACTTTAGTAAATACTTTTAATAAACACTTAAATAAAAGTTACAAAACAGTTTTAAAAATGTTAAAAAATGCTTAGAGTTTCGGGTTTAGGCTTTAGGCTTTAGGGTTTCACGGTTCAGGTTTAGAGATTAGGGTTTAGTGTTTATAAAACTTGAGTAAATGCCTTTAATAAACACTTAAATAAATGTTACAGACTACTTTTTAGAATGTTATAAAATTCTTAGTGTTTATTGTTTAGAGTTAAGGGTTTGAGGTTTAGGGTTTAGGATTTTTAATTTAGGGTTTATAACACTTTCGTAAAAGATTTTAATAAAAACTTAAATAAAATTTACAAAACCCTTTTTAAAATGTGATAAATGCTTAGCATTTAGGGCTTACAGATTAGGGTTTGGGGTTTAGGATGTAGGGTTAAGGGTCTAGGATTTAGGGTTCTGGGTTTATGGTAAAGTGTTTAAGGTTTATAAAATGCTCAGGGTTTAGGGATTTGTAGTTTAAGGTTTAGGGTTTATGTTTTAGGTTTTATGGTTTATAACACTATAGTAAATTCT
>APFE030890384.1:0-14702 GCA_000404065.3 Pinus taeda | reverse complement strand
ACTACAATCACAGAGAAATCACAAAACAATTCATTATCCAATGAGCACCATGTTTACCCTAGAAACCCAAACAGGAAAACCAACTTTGGGCTCATGGGTCATTCAACATTTTGCACAGCCAACCCTCTTATGCTTCCTTGCCTCTCTGTCAAAAAGTTCCTTCGTGAGTTGATTTACAAGGAGTTATAGGCAGAGTTGGAGGTTAATGGGAAGGACAAGCATCCTTTCCCCTTCATTTCAAATTCCTCAGTTTTTCTCTCCTATTGTCTTTTTCTTTTTCTTATTCTTATTAATAATTTCTTTCATTTAATTTCTTTAGTGTCACATTGTCTTTTCTTATCTTTTATCCTTCATTAATTGACAAATGGCTTGTGGGTACTGAGCCTTACAACCATTCATTTTTGTTCAGCTACATTTCGGATCATCGGGTATGATTTCCTAGTTCAGCAAGAAGCAGTGCACTCAATTTAGATGAAGCAGAATACATGGCAACATCATCTGATTGTTGTGAGACCATTTGGCTTTGTAACTTTATTGTAAAGTTGACAAATCACATGCTGGAGCCTAGCTTTGTAATCTATCACAATCACAGTTGCATTGCTCTCTGATCACTGCAAATACATTGATATCCGGTGTCATTTCCTGAGAGATAAAGTACAGAAGGGAGTTCTAGTCCTTGACTATGTCCCAATGGATTTGCAAGTTGCAACAATTCTTACAAAACCCTAGCAAAGAGAAGTTCAAGGCATTCAGAGAGAAGTGCAGGTTTGTGGAGACCAAAGTCCTCACAAAGGAGCATTAGTTTTTACCAGTGTTGCACGACTCTTACTCGTATAAGACTTGTCTGGCTATTGACGAGTCGACCCGTATAAGACTCGAGAACGACCTGTATAAGACTCGTATAAGACTTGGAAAAATACAAAAGAAAAAAAACTTAAAATATGAAAAACTAAATATTAAAAATAAAAAAGTCAAATTTTGAGGGTCTTGACTCTTCATGGGTCTTATACGGGTCTTATGCGGGTTCAATGCGAGTTTAATGTGGGTCTTCATGGGTACGGGTAAGAACCGCAGGTTCTATGCGAGTGACCCGCCTTGCTATAAGACCCACGGGTACTCGCCGGTCTTATTAGGGTCATCTTTCATGGGTTTTTCCCTGTCGCTCCAATTTGTGCCCCTCATGGTTGGGAACACAACTCTAGGGGAATATTCCTCATCTCATTAGGAAGTTTTGCATTCTATTATTGGCACTTGTAAGATAGAGATTCCGTTATAGTTATGACAGACTCCATTACATATCTAAGGCACACGATTCTGAGAAAGAACCCCATACACATATGACGCAATTAGTATAGGACTTACAGCTGCTAAGTAAGCTGCATTCTTTGAAGAGGGAGATTCTGTGTACAAGTGATGCATTATTCCTGTCATCAAGGCTCATTCATTACATGCTATCTTTAGCATAGAATGGGCACTCCAGAAGTTGAGATTGCTTCGCATTTGGAGCACCCCATTTGAGGCTTACTATCCGGTTGTGGCATCCTTCCTGCTTCTATTATATAAAGGTGACGAGGGCACACTAGATTCAATAGCTCACTGGTTGAGTTTTCTAGTGTGTGCTTGAAAGAAACAATTCTGTTTTGTAATATTTCAATTTTCTTTTGGTGTGAAGGAGAAGAACATCACCATTGTTACAGAATTCCAGCTGGTTGTCCATTACAGTACTGTTGCTTATTTTTTAGATCAGATGCTATTTTATGCAGGGTTGATCTCAATTTCTTTATATGTGGTATCTACACTTCCAAGTTTTCCATTCAGCACTTTTCTGTCTGCAAATCTGAAACTTCGATTGGCGTTTCAGTCTTCTGATTTTAGCTGTAGCATAAATTCATTGAGTGCAAATCTGTGTACCATGTGGATGTAAAATTGAAACACTTCTTGGACATGGCCTAGATGAGGACACTCCCATTTATGGTATAAAAACCCAATTGTACAGGTACCCAAGAAAACAGTTTAAAAACATTGCAAAATCCCTGGATTCATGCATATTAGTGTAATAAATTCACCAAATCAAAGTCTACCAGCCACCAAGGCTTGCAAAATAATGGCATCGACAGAATGTCCTTATCAATTCCGGAATTGAACACAGAAAGCGTGAAGGCCCTAACAATCATTCACCTAGGGCCTTAACAGAAAGGTTTGCATTTAAACATTGAAAAGTTTATGCCATGACACTTGGTCTCAATTTACCTGTCTCTTCTTGTGCTCTTCACTACATATTTTAAATTTTCATGAAGACATCATTCCCAGTACTTCCACAAGCAAACCCCGAAGGTAATTTAGCAGAGAATAGCTACTCAGTGATTGGATATCTTATCTTAGAATCTGAATGCTTTCAGGAATCTATTAATAAGTAAATATTCAAACATCATTAGAAAAACAAATGACTGTATGCTAAATAATGCAAAGTCTTTTTCTCTCCATATCAGATGAATTCAAGAGGTAAAAATATTTAATAAATAGACTTAAAATCTTGTAATAAACACGAACAAAAGTAGATATCAACAAGAAGAATATTTTGTAGCATAATAGTTTGAGAATCCAGAGAGTGACCAATTCACTTGACTTCCACAGCTGATGTTCAAATACATACTCTTCAGAGAATTAGTTGCTTTCTCAAGTGCAGCTCAATATATCTTCTAGTATGAATTCAAATTTGACTTAGTGTCAGAACCAAATTCAGACAAAGTGCAAAACTCTTACTGTTTGAATTGGCTCTGCAAGAACCTCCCAAGATTGCTCCAAATCCTCACTGATTCGAGGCTCATTAACCTGCAATTATGCCACGGCTAACTGAGAAAAAGCTCAAATTCAACAAAAGCCTTGAAATAAAGGATCTATTGATCATCATATAACCACATGAAATTTTCTAGATATTAAGACCATATAATTTTTTTACCCAGAAAAATAGAAAACAACATGAACAACATTGTCAAATTTACAAGAGAAAATAAATGAACTATGGTGTGCCTTGATAGTCCAATGCACTGAGCTGTTGAAGCTTGTGGTAGCTTCAAAAATTCTTCTGCATAGGCTTGGTGTCTTAGCATCTAGAAGATGATTTATTGCTTCTTTAGGTGCCTACTTGATGGAGTAAGTGATTTATGTCTTCTTTCATAAGTCTGACTTAACAAAAGTAAATAATTAAAGTCAATTAATTATTGTGCACTATGAAACCAATTTCAAAGGATAAATAATTGAATTATTTTAGTGACTTAGAAATTATCTCAACCACTAATCTCCTAGATATTCTAGAAGGAAGATTAGGGTTAGGGATTTGGGTTTGATGAAGATTATAAAATAAGCCTAAGGGAGAGGTGAAGACAAACAAATGTAGAAAGTGATTTTCTCCAGAGCGAGAGGCTCAGCTAAACTGTAGCGTAGAGGAAGAGTGTGCGTCGATTCAAAAGCATTTCCAGGAGGCCGAATTGTTGGAGATTGCAGGGCCGAATTGCTAAAGTGAGGAGGTCAATGTAACGGCCAAAAGTCGTATACACAGCGGAAATATTAAAATACTTTGTAGACAAGGACATCCATCGTAGGATAGTAATTGTAAATGTATATTGTATTAAAGAATTGATGTAGAATGATTACAATTGAGAATGAGGGTCTTGTATATATAGCCAGGTAAGTACCCTTTCACAAACATGCATGTCTCTAAGACATGCTTTTCATTATTAACTAACTAACCATTAGTTAATTTACTTATTATTTATTATTATATTTATATTATTATGATTATTATTTATTATCTATTTTTAATTATTTTTACATAATTTATGTTCATAACATTGTCTTCTCCTCCAAAAAGCTTTGTCCTCAAAGCTTATTGATGAAGGATCAGTTCTCTTCTGTTGATTGGCATATCTTCTTATTTCTGAGCTTTCATCTTTGTTGATACAAGACGATATGATGATCTGAGCGATAGACAGAATTGTCGTACTAAAAACAGATCGGACCATCCTAGATTAATCTTCTGGGGAATCTTTTAATCCTTGGAGATGTGTGGTGAATAGTTATCGTATGACCGGATTGAGCTCACTTCAATATTCTTTGGAACATAAATTTGTTTTTTATGTTCTGCGTGATATAGATTTGTAGATTTATTAAGGCATCTACTCTTGTGATTCGGATGTAGATAAGGAATTTTTCTTGTTTGAACTTCCTTAAACGTTTTTATGGCAATTTCCTGATTTCCATCAGGCATTGTTGTTGTTGACTTAACTACTGAATCCTTATTTGGTGTCTCCTCTGTTTGAACGACAACCTCTGAGTACATTTTTACTTCAATAGGGTTCAGATTTGCCTGAGTTACGAGATTAGTGGTATTGATGTTTGTTTCTTCAGTTTGCACTATTATATCTGGAGATTTTGATGCTTCCTTTGCAACAAGTTCTTTGAACCTATTTGTCAATGATTTATTTTCGTCCTTAAGTTTTTTAATCTGTTTGAGCAGATTATGATTATGATTTTTGAAACATAAACATTCCTCATTCTCTGAATCAACTTTATTTTGGCCTTCACGCTTCTCGTCTTTTAAACACTTGATTTGTTCTACTAATGTTTGGTTAAGGCTCTTTAAACGTAAATTTCCTTCTTCTTGTTTTAATAAATGCTCCTTGAGTTCCTTCTTTGATGTTTTAGCTTTCTTGACTTGTTCGAGTAGTTTTTCTTGGTGATCTCTAAGGTGTGAAATTTCTCTGTCTTTGCTGCAAATGACTTGCTCAAGCTCTTTTTGCTTCTTTGATATAGTTTTTTCATTATCCTGAAACATCAAGTCTGAGATATCATTAAGGTCTTTTAATGAAGATTTTATTGATTTTGATTTACTTGTTATGTCTCGAAACGTGACCATCTTCCCTTTATAAGGAAACATCAAAACTTGTTTCTCTATGTTTAACATGAATGTACCCAACTCCTTAAACCAGGGTTGACCGAGTACAATGTCAGTCTTTTTATCCATCCTTACAACATGAAATTGAGATATGTACTCATAATGACCTATTGTAACTTGTAGATCACTAATTTTATACTCTTTTTGGTCAACAATATTTTTCTTTACACCAATGCTTAGCTTTGGAATAAATAGTTGATTTGCCAAGTTGATGTTGATATAATTTTTATCCTAAGTTGCAGGAAATGTGGGCAGAGGGTTCTTTTCTGTAAGGAAATGAAACGGAAATGGGAAACTCGTACGGTACGGCCCGGAAACTCATTTCCGGCCGTATTGGCCCGTTTCTCGAGGAGGAAACGTGGCTAGTACGGCCGGAAACGAGTTTCCAGGCCGTACGGCGAAGTTTCCCCACACAAATTGACTTTTTCTTATTTATTTTTTATTATTTTGTTTTCTATTTTCTAATTGGGTGACTAAAGTAGCTTCTAGTTTCTTCTGGATGCCTCTCTCAAGTTATAAAAGGGACCTTCGCCTCATTCTCTCATCACACAATTGAGCAATTCATTTCTCTTGGAGACTAGGATTTTAGCAAAGGAGAAGAGAGGAAGAGAGCAGTGGTTTCAGCGAGAGTGTTTTCAACAGTGAGTAAAGGAGATTTCAGCAGCAAGAGCAAGAGATTTCAGCAGCAAGAGAAAGAGATTTCAGCAACAGATTTGGAGTGTAGAGTTTCCAGCTATGGCATTCTTGGTTCTTTGGCTCAACTACAGCCATATTTCTCGTCTTTTTTGGCATTTTGGGGTAGCCTCAGCTACAAAAAATTAATTTGGGTAAGCAACATTCATTTTCTTAGTTATTTTCCTACTATTTCTTCAATTTTTCGAGGGTTTATGTTGCCAAAAATATGAAAAACGTTTTTTATTTACATATTTGTTTTTTTAATTTATTTTTGCAACAATGGCTTCCAACCAAAGTGTAGCTGCAAGTTCAAGCCCTAGGGCCAACCCAAGGGCTGAATATTATCCTCTTTGGAGGCATGTTCAGAAGCTTCAAAAATGTGGAGGTGGTAGCTCATGGGAATGGCAATGTAATCTTTGCAATAATTCATACAAGGGCTCCTACCCAAGAGTGAAGGCACATATTTTGCATGGAGGAGGGCAGGGGGTAGTGGGTTGCACAAAAACAGTGGATCCATTGGCAAGGGGGGCCTATCAAAGAGAGCAAGATTAGGCGGATGTTATTAAGAGAAGGCATGATGAGCTTACTCAAGCTACTCCTCAAGCTCCATCTAACATTGAGCCAAGGATTGTACTTGAAGCAAGAAAGAGGAGAGACGGTGCCACTCAACAACATGAACAACCAGCACCCAAAAATACTAGAAGGGCATCCCCTTCAATTCAAGATAGCAGAATTGCTAAATTGGTGAATGTGCAAGCGAGAGAAGAAACTGATTCTAGAGTGGCTAGGTGCAGTTATGCATGTGGTATACCATTCAATGTTGTTCGCTCTCCTTACTGGCAAGATATGATAAGGGCAATTAACAAAGCTCCTCAAGGGTACAAGGGGCCCAACTATGAAAAAGTCAGAACTCAGCTTCTCAAAAATGAGAAGGAGCTTGTGGAGGATATTTTATCACCAATTCATTCTTCCTGGAGTAGCTCTGGGGTTACCATAGTCTCAAATGGATGGACAGATACAAGGCGCAGACCATTGATAAATATCATTGCCACTTCCCCCAAAGAGCAATGTTTATCAAGGCGGAAGACTGCTTAGGAGAGGTAAAAGATGCACAGTTCATTGCTAATGTTATTATAAAAACTATTGAACAAATAGGGCCTAACAAGGTGGTGCAAGTTATCACGGATAATGCACCAATTTGCAAAGTTGCAGGTTTAATTATTGAGGGGAGGTATGACCACATCTTTTGGACACCATGCATTGTCCATAATCTAAATCTAATCTTAGAGGAGATCGACAACAAAGTTTCCTAGATAAAGGAAATCACAAGGGAAGCAAGGGAGATTGTCAAATTCATCACCAACCACCACCAATCTCAGGCCATATTTCGAGAGTACTCCAAATTGGAGTTGTTAAAAGTTGTTGAGACAAGATATGCCTCAAACTTCCTGATGGTGTGCCGCCTTGTTGAGGTTAAGCATGCATTAGTTTCTATGGTGGTGAGTCAACCTTGGGTTGAGTGGAGACAAGCAGATTCAGAGCAGGGATATATGGTGCGTAGATTGTGCCTTGATGAGGATTGGTGGAGTAAGGTAGATTTCTTGCTAAAGTTCACAACCCTTGCATTTGAGCTTCTTCGGAGTGCTGACGCCGACCAACCTTTCTTAGGAGAGGTATATGATGGCATGGATTCCATGGTTGAGAAAACTATGGAAATCATTTTGCAAGAGTCTCCACAACTTTTGTTTGTTGATATTCGTTTTGCTGGTTTAGTCAAAATAATCATTGTTGATAGGTGGAACAATTTCAACACTCCATTGCACACTTTAGCACATGCCTTGAACCCCAAATTGTATGATGAGGAGCTTATTGCTCAAAGCAATGGGAAGAGGAAGGCACCCCACAAGGATAGAGACATGGCTAATGGGGTGAATAAAGCCCTTATGAAAATGTTTCCTTCTCATCTACACATGGAGGTAAAGGAAGAATTTGCCAGTTTTGCTGCAAGAATAGATGATTATGCAGATATATCAGCTTTGGAGGAGAGATGCACCATGAATCCAGTTAGGTGGCGGATTTGTCATGGAGCAAATGGTGTACATTTGCAAAACCTTGGTATTCGTATTCTTTCACAAGTGGCAAGCTCTTCATCAGCGGAAAGGAATTGGAGCACTTATGGTTTTATTCATTCTGTGAAGCGCAATAGGTTGGGCTCATATAAGGCAGAGGATCTTGTTTATGTGCACTCTAACCTTCGCCTTGCATCTCGTAGGGGTCTAGAATACAACAGTGGTCCTTCTAAAGAATGGGGTGTGGATGTAGAAAGCCTTGATTTGGATCTCTGTCTTGCTGCCCTGAATATTGAGGTCGAGCCTAGAAGTGGAATTGGCCCATCATCTTCTTCAGCACCACCATCCACTGTTGAGCATTGTTCTGCTTCTATTTTCGATGAGGATTATGATGATGAGGATTAGTCTTTTGTCTCTATAGTTCTTGCAGCATTATAGTCTTTATTATACTTGTAGCCTCATATATTAATATATATAATAAAGGTTGATTTTGAGATTTGGATATATAGTAAAGGTTGCTTTTGGATATTTTGATATTTTTATTTTCATTATGTGATCATTCATGACTAAATGTGATGTAAATTTAATCATAATGTTTAAATGTAATAAATTATAATGTATCATGTATGCTTTATGATTGCACACACACACACACACACACACACACACACACACACATATATATATATATATATTCGCGTTTCCCTGTTTCCAAAATTTGGGGAGGTCACGTTTCGTACCGGTGCCCGTTTCGGAAACTCGTACCCGTTTCCCCGTTTCTTGCAACTTAGTTTTTATCGTTGCTTGGGTTGATGGCGACATTCACTTCTCTTCCTTGGATACTTCATTTTAATGTAATTACTCCATGATCTGTAACTGAAAGACCATTATAGGAAAACGTTACTTCCTTCATCATTTTAGAATTGAGCTCCATCATTTTTTTCAATGATTGATCCCATTTTGTTTTGTCGAGATGATTTTAGGTATATATTTAAAGTTCCTTTGGACTTTTTGTACTTCAAGCCTTCTTTATAAGGCCTTTTTAATATATGTTTTTTTTATAATTCTTCAAAACTCTTCTAATCCAATTTCCTATTATCCTTAATATTTCAAAACTCCTTTTTTTTATATTTCTACTTACGCTTTTTTCCTTTTGTACTTTAAAAAGAATATTTAAATATTGTTTCAATTGGCTTATTTTAAATATCTTATTGTCCTTTGTATTTATTTTTTAAATTTCATATAACTCTTTAAAATTTAATTCAACTTCACTTTAACGTAAACTCTTAACTGATATACTATTTTTCTTTTTATGACCTTATAATTGATACCGCTTTTTGTATTTATATTTTTCAATAATTTTATGACTTGTACTTTTCTTTAAACCCCTTTATAATCTGTACTTCTTTTTATATATATTTTATTTATAATATTTTTTTCCTTTTGAAAAGTTACAACCCTAGTGAAACGTGGCTATTCACCTCTTTGGGGTATAATATAAAATATATGTGCACTTATGTACTTTTGACTTGGTTAATGTTCTCCATGTAAAAAGTAAAACTTACCATTCACATAAAGAGATTTTGTATTCCTTTTGTTTTTCTTTTACTTTTAAAATACCATGGGTTTCTAAAACCATGGGCTTGTAAACCACTTAATGAAGAATCAAGATAATATTATCTACTCTTCCTTCTCTTACGTATAGTTCTAAATATATTTGGCAAGATTCCCTCTTAACTTTACCATGCATTTTTTATCAATAATGTAGAACCTTTTTATATATATGAATGTTCTCCTTCAAAATTTACATCGAACTATATTTATTTGTTTATTTTAAATCTTTTTTTTTAATCTTTATATGTACTTATTTTTCTTCTTTTTTCTTTTTTTTCTTTTTTGGATATACACTGTCGTGTTGCATGCTTCTGCCCATAGAAACTTGAGCATATCCTTATCATACAACATTGCCCTACTACTTCAACAATATTTTGGTTCTTCCTTTTTGCTACTCCATTCTGGTCCAGATTATTAGGGGTTGTCCACTCTCTTCTGATGCCTTCCCTTGCGCAAAACTAGTAAAGTCCTTGTCGATGTATTCTCTACCATTGTCTGAGCGCAATATCTTTATCTTCTTTCCTCTTAGATTCTCAACTAGAGCCTTGAACTCTTTGAATCAACCAAAGACCTCATCCTTGGTTTTTAGAAAGTAGATCCAAGTCTTTTTGGAACAGTCATCACTGAAGGTGACAAAATATTTGGCACCACTCACAGCTTTTGCGGACATGGGTCCGCAGATATCTGAGTGTATCAATCCCATAACACTCTTAGCCCTATTGTTGCTTCTGGAAAATGTTGCCTTGGCGTACTTGCCTAGAGCGCATCCTTTGCAAGTTTGCATACATCATCTCATTTGGTACTTAATTATAGAACTTCTGATATTATTTTCCCAAGAATTCTTAGAGCCCCATGGTGTAAGTGTCCCATCCTCCCGTGCCATAGTTCATTCAAATCTTTATCCCCACTGTTGTCTATCAGTGCCATTGGAGATTCTAGCTGTAATGTATACAGCCTATTACTTCTTATTCCAATCTAGGCCTTTTTTTTCCAACTCGGGTGTTTGACATATACTTCCTCCTTAATGAAGAAACCGTCGTAGCCCTTGTTTTGAAGCTGAGATACAGAGAGTAAGTTCATCCCCAATCCTAGCACATGCAGCACATTGGTTGCTCGAAGTCAATCCCCTACTTCTGTTTGAAAGACTACAGTGCCTCTTCCTACAAGGGTACACTTTTCCTTATTTCCCATGGTGATCTGAAAAATTCATCCTTTCTTCTTGATAATTTGAAAAACATTCTCATATTCCTGTCATATCCCAAGAAGCTCCAGTATCTATATACCAAACCTTTGAGGAGGCAGAACTTGCTAGGCAAGCAGCTTCTTCTTCCATTATGGAAGCTAACATAGAATAATCATGATTCATGTTCTTCGTGCTTTCTTCTTTCTCTGGAGATCTACGTGAGTCCCTCTGAGTTGATGCCTCGGCATCATGCTCCTGACTCATCGCAGATACTTCAATCCTGTTGCCCGACCTTTGCTCTGATACCATGTGAAAATTTCTAACACGAAATTCTACTGCAATAACTGATTTATTACACCTACTTATTTCTCACAATAAGTTATTTACAAAACCTTTCAGTAAACATTAAAATAAATTCTACTGCAATTATCACATAATTACATAGAGAAAATAACAGTGATATACAAGCACAAGAATCAATCACATCAACCCAGTTGTTTTCGGACAATTGTCCTCGGAAAAACCCAATGTGGGAAAATCAGTGCAACAGATGAGGGTTTTATTAATCTTCAACAACAATTGCTTTACAAGGAATGATCACACGGAAAAACTAAGACACTTATGAGAGAAAACACCTGAGACAAAGTTTCTCCTCCTCCTGGAGAAGTTTTGACACCTTGGAAAATCTTCCACCACCTCTGCGTCAGTCTACGTGAGGACTGTGTCTCCAATGGTGTTGTCTCCCTGCTCTTCCCTTTGTGTTGTCTCTCGAATGCCCTGCATCACCTCCTCCTCAGTCACTGACTGCAGTTGATGCCCTCCTCTTCCTTCACCCTACAACTCTTCCTCTAAAATCGAACTCCTTCTCCTTGAGAATCGATTTCCCTCAAGGTACTGAGTATTTGCCCGATATGTCTCCAAAAGACTCTCAAGTCTTCTCTTATACTTTTCCTGTTGATGAATCAACAAACGAGATTAAGTCTCTAATCAACAGCTAAGATTAAAACATACTTGATCCTCGTCTCGTAGAAGCTTCTCACCCATAACTTTATTAATACCCATTAATATTTTTATTTTCCTAAGTTTAGACTTAGGAACCCATTAAAAATATTAATTATTTTAATAACTCCTCATCCAGGTGGAAATTCTCCAATTGATTTCTAGGTCTTGGAGATCTTATGTGTTCTAGCCACTCCACAAAATTTCAGAGCTAGAGCACATCCGATGCTACCCAAAATCAACAAAAATATCCAGGTCGAATTTATTCAAAAGCTAAATTCCAATGGGCCGAAAATCTCCAGCCGAATGTATTCAAAAGCTAATTTCCAGTGGGTTGAAATTCCTTGGGTTGAATAATGAATTCTTCCAATGGGGCCAAGTTACAAGTTCCAGTCAATGCATATTTCCTTGTAATTTCTTTGTGGGTTATGTTTCCTCAAAATCTAGCAGACCTTGTGAGGGAATCTTGCAAGACAAAAGCTAGACCAAGTGACAACACTACGAGGTGTGGTCTGCTATCACCATTGCCACTACCTCCTCTTTAGTGGACTTTCACCACAAGAAGGGCTTCCCTATGTTAATTCACTTAAGGATATATCAAGTCCAAGGGTTAAAGGTGACAAAGATAGGTCAAGGAGCGAAACTTTGCTTAAGAAAAAGGCTCATCTAGCACAACAAGGCAATGCATTCCCTCCGGCCTAATTAGGGCACAGAGTGACCTAGGGTTTAAAAGTAGGCAAGGTCAAGGTCATTAGGCTTACCTAGGATCACAAGGCCATGAAAAGGCTCGAAATAAATAAGTATGATCAATTTGTGGCACAAAAAGCCTTCAGCAAGCCCTAAGTTTAGGACAAGACTAGGGTTTACCTAGGGCAAAGGACGACATCCTTAAAGTGGAGAAATTAGCCACAAGAAGAGGTTGATTTTGAGGCAATGAAATCACAACCAAGTGTTGAATCCCTCCACAAGGCAATGCAGTCAACCCTAGTTGAATTTAAACCCTAACCCTAGCCTAGCAACTTTCCTTAAGACGTTGAAAATCAGATTTGGGGAAGAAAAATATGATTTGAAGTTGACTTAGGTGTGATCAACAATGTGAATAAGGCCAGTGCCTTGACCTTTGGGTGATGGAGTGTAAGGGAGGCCTACTTAGGAGAAAAGACTAAACCCTAGCAAGGAGTAAGGTAAATAGAGACCCTGGTTTCAAACCCTAGCTATCATTTCGTGAGGGAGCAAAGTCAATGAGGAGAGCTTATCATGAGCAATCACTCACATGATTGTCACACATTCTACAATGGGTGATGCATACAATACCATTGCTAAAATTCCATAGAAAATTTTTCAATAATAACTAGCACATTGAAAACCTAGACAATAACCATTCCATGCAATAGCCATAAAATAAATTCCAATACAAAGAACACTTACAAGATAGATGCGTGAAGCAAAAACTCCAGAATAGATAACATATCCACAAGATTCAAGACAAATTTCAACTAGGCCAAAACCTTTAAGAGGGACAAATTAATCCACAAGCGACGATCCAAATAAATGAAAGTAACCTCTACTTATATGAGGTTTACCTCCAGTAATTTAGCCTAATGAAGCCCCTAATAACAAGTTAGACACGATATGAAATGAACTTGGGTTATAAGCCAACCGACTAGCTAATGACAAAATAGACCATAATTGCCCACACATGTGAGCCATAACCTCTCTTAATGTTGATGTCATGCCCTTTTAGGGATCCAAATGCCATGCCAAGGTGTGCTAGGGTGTCCAAATGTGTGAAAGTACCTGTACGATCCAAAATTTGAGGGATTCTCCTCAAATCCTCCTTTGGGGTCCCAAGTGTAGCTAGTGTGCCATCATGTGGTCTCCATGGGATTCCAACTATCAAATAAGGCCTCCTCTCTAGCATTAAGGCATCCTTTGGTGCAACAAGCCCTCCCTAGTCTCTCAATGGGAAACCATCCTCATTTGGGCTTTGAATCAACTACCTCCCATCAGGTTATGTCAAGGCTAGCCTGGGGGCACACTGGATCTAGTGATGTCATCATGAAAAATCCTCAATGATAGGTCAAAGTGGACCAATGTCCTAGATCCTAAAGGAACTCTGGAGCACATAACATCTACTCATGTTGTCCAAAGGCTCCAGTCTCTCAATCTTGCATCTACTTAGGCCATGCACTTCTCTGAAAGGCTTGGGTACCTGTGGAGTGGGTACCCTCAAGGCCTGGGATGCTTTGGACTACCTGAAAAAAACAACATGAACTCAAGTGAACGTTATTGATTTTTTGTGTAGCATCGAGAGGTATTCCCACATCCCAAGAGGCCTCCTAAGTCGGCCTAGAGAAATTATGGAAATTAAAATAAAATAAAATA
This sequence comes from Pinus taeda, assembly GCA_000404065.3. Lineage (NCBI taxonomy): Eukaryota > Viridiplantae > Streptophyta > Pinopsida > Pinales > Pinaceae > Pinus > Pinus taeda. Next base: position 823 of record APFE030890384.1, on the reverse strand, counting down.
ACCTTTTTTTGGGTTTCATGTAGGCTCAAAAGGGACAAGTCGTCCCCACCATCAATGGGTGTGTCCCTTGGAGTAAATGCACCCATTTGACTTGTGTATATACACATGATGTGACACTTCATTTGATCACTCACTCATCATCATATCGCCTCTAGATTAGCCACACGTGGGAGCAGACAAAGATGAAGTGACTATAATTTGGACTTGGTTTTGGCACATATTTCTAGAAAATTTATTATAAACCTTGTTGAAGAACAAATTCTCTTAGAAGAAGAGTTGTTGGGATTTATCCTAAGTTTGGGTTTCCCAAGGAAAATGTGTTGTCTCTATTGTGCATGGTTGTCGCTTTTTGATCTTACCATTTCACTCTATTACTATTGAGATTTTATGTGTATAATTCCCTAATAATATATGTGGCACAAGATAAATTAATTGAAAATCATTAGAAAGTAATTATCAAATCAGAAGATCAGTTTCTACTGTGTATTATTGTAGAAAAATCAACAAAAGCAACCATCCCTTAGAGACTATGATCATATATGCATCTAAGTGGACCAAACTTGAATGTTAAGGGCATGTTAATACTTCAAAGAAGGATCACCTTCTAATATCTAGATAGACCAAGTCTCGTAATGGTGTTCCTGTTAAAATTGACAACTAGGACCTGTAAGGCAAGGAGTAACTCCAGAAAAACTAATGTATTTATTCATTTAACCAGCTATCTAATATATACAAGAATGTGATTGTTCAGTTCATCTTCTCGATGACTGTTCACATTCAGTTCCCCAATCACTGAGGATTAGGTGTCAACATTCCCCCCCTT
>APFE030890381.1:0-10390 GCA_000404065.3 Pinus taeda | reverse complement strand
CACTCATAAAAAAGAAAAAAAACAGTGTTTTCCATTCTTCTGAGTTTCCATAGTATTTAGACTAACCATGGGTGTTTTTTAATCTTATAAAAGGTATTTGGGAGGAAGACCGGAATTTTTAGTACCATTGGATTGTAAGGACAACTTAATGGTTGTGAATGATAATCTTCCAAGTCGTACTTTGAATGGGATTGTATTCATGACCCTCTCCCCCAAAAGGGTTTTGATAATTTCACACAGGTGGTGGTGGCGCTTTAATCTTAATTTTCAAAGCTAAAATCAATGTTTTATATCAAATGATAATTAAAAAAATCACTCAATTTTATTGCCACCAAAATGTTTTATTACTATTTATTATATTAATAGGGTGCGTATTGTAGAATACGGTTTATTGAATTTCGAAAATCTACTAACTTGGGATTTTGCAGTAAGGGGATTGTACTAGATGATCAAACAGTGGCAGAAGCTGATCTTGTGTTGTTCGATACTGGTTGTGATAGCGAAAAAAACTGAAGAGCCTACTTCAATTTTTATTTTTTTTATCCAAGAAAACTTAAAGAGCCTATTTCAAAATATTTTTGCAGACGCCATTGAAAAAGCAACCGCGCTCACTCCCTCTATACAGGTTAGTTGTTCACTACAGCTCTGGACTCTTTATTTGAAGTTTTCCAGTTTATTGTCACTGTTAATTCAATTGCTTCAATTGAGGTGAAAAGGCTGATGAAGTTCTGACCCCTAACAACCAATTCACCTTTCTACGGAGAATAAACAGCGGGCTCATCCATCCATGCATTCATCATATGGCAATTCTTGGCTGTCCAGAATGTTTATCAAATCTGTATTCCACTAAATCCGTAAGCTGTGGCTGCCCATTTTCCGTCAGGCAAATAATACGTACCCAGCGGCTCTCCCATTTTCTGTCAGGCAAATTTGTCCTTCGAAACATCAAAGGAATGGTGGCAGATATCCGCAAAGACATTTCCTGCGAAATTTCACGATATCCATATATTTTCACTTATGGATGTTTCATATAGGGTTTGTTAATTTCACTTGGAACGCATATTCGTTTGTTATTGATACTGATACGTGAATTATTGTTTATCAACGCGCTGTCATTCAATATCAACGGGTAGTGATAGGCGAGTTATTCACTATCAACGCGGTAGTGATATGAGAGTTACTAGCAGGATATGCGGTCAGATATGCCAAATGTCCCCGCCGATATGCGACCTTTACATAACGCGAGCTATTTCCGACAGGTATTTCTGGATATCCCAGCAATCTTTGCCGGATACGCTAGTAATTTCTGGGCAATGCGGTTTGGTTATGCCGATATGCGAATTATGAGCCTGGAACGCGACCTATCTCTGCGGGATATGCTACTTATCCTTCCCGTATATGCGTCTTATTTCGCCGGAGATAACTGGAATGATAAATCGCATATCCGGCAGAGATAAGTCGCATATCCGGCATATGGCACCCGCTCGCTCGGAAATACCTCGCATAAATGGCAATGGTTACTGGCATTGCCCGAAATGAACTCGCCTATAACGTGTCGGAAATGATTGGCGCCACCGTCAAATGGCATATCCGGCTAAGGTTATTCGCTTATGATACGAATAACTCACTTATCATACCCGTTGCGGATAACGGCGATGGCAATTCACGCGAATTATCTCGCGTTGCAGATAATGGCGATGGTAATTACGACGCGTTGCATATAACGGCCATCGTAACTCACGCGAATACTGGGTTGCTCAAGCCATAGTTGCTTCGAACCCTTGCAATTTATTATTATTATCATGTTTTCGATCGCATAGTCTTCTTGCTGGCGACTCTCATGAATAGACTCAGAAAATGCCGCAAGACCCTGCCTGTGTATATCCACTTGGGGCTCTTTATTCTTAACCCTCCCTGTAAATCTCCTGTGTATGATTTCTAGTTTCTACCAAATCTAGGATTTGGCGCATGTGTTGGGTGGATTGTGCATGCTAGCACTGTGAGCCACACTTGTGTGTCTATCTCAGCCAATGTAATTGCCAGCCTGGAGGGACCTTTCCGGCAGCGAGTCCGACCGTGAAGGAATTTTTACCAGCCAGCTGGCAAACTAAAATGATAGATTCGTAGCTCAAAACCGCTAGAAGCGTGTGACTCCTAATACCTCATCGCCCCAAAGATTCATTTGAAATTGAATTTCAGGCTAAAATTAAAGATCCAAGGCCTTGGCCTTTAATGCCACCTTACATCTGAATTTCAGGCTAAAATTATGTGTAGCAGCCCTAGCATGGGGAGCTAGATTTACATTTAGTAAAGATTTAGCTCCTTAAAGAAAGAAAGGACCCTGCCGGGAGCTAGACTTACATTTAGTAAAGATTTAGCTGCTTAAAGAAAGAAAGGACCCTGCCAGCTCCCACTGACTTCCTTTTTTTATAACCGCATTGCCAACCAAAAATTGCCCATTGTACTCAAATTTACACATATGCTGCTGTGCAATCATCCTTTTTAACATCTTTATGCGTCCTTAGAGTTTTGAGTCAACACATAGCGTTTTAAGTATTTCTGCAAATTCTTTCTCATTTAAAGGTTTATTTTAAAGAATCGAGAGAGCATCTGTAAAACATTGGTACATTTGTCTATGTATAATCATTGCTATCTGCAACCGAAGGCCTTTCAGAGGACTCTGATTTTCTGGATAGAAATATGGATTTTCTCTTTCTCTTCTCCCCAGCCATAGATTCGTCCTGAGCTCCAACGGTACAGTATGGGCTTTATGGGCTTTACACACTCATTCCAAACCTTGGAACATCTCAGTGATCAAATGAGGCTCAACATACAGTCTGGGTTTTATGGGCTTTACACACTCATTCCAAACCTTGCAACACGTGAGTGATCAAATGAGGCTCAAGAATCAATCATGGCCGCTGGAAGTGGAGGGGAAGGAGGAGGAGGACGATTAGGAGGAGGAGTGGTGGTGGATGAGTCAGTAGAGGAGGAGGAGGATGAGGAGCTGGATGATTAGTTGGTGGAGTAGGCGAAGGCAGAGGGGCTGGAGGAGGAGGTGGAGGCTGAGGAGGAGGTAGAGTAAGAGGTGGATTTCGAGGTGGGGGAAGAGGAGGTGGTGGAGGAGGAGGATGATGAGGTGGAGGTGGAGAAGGAGAAGGAGGAGGAGGTGGTGGTGGAGGTGGAGTTGAAGGAGGTGGTGGAAGAGGAGGAGGAGGAGGAGAAGATGGTGGAAGAGGTGGAGATATGGAAGTTAATTTAAGATTGATGTCTTATATTCAAATATTAAATTGTCACTCTCCTCTCCACTGTTGGAAATGAAAGCTACAATTTCATGAATCCAGAACATATCTCTTCACATAAATGATATCCTGCTATTAAATGATAAGTAATTCATTTAGAAATATTTCCTCTATTCACAAATATAGTCGTTCAAGTACATGCAATTTCTTTTATCTTGGCCAAGAATTTGAAGCATTCAACAAGATCAAAATTTTGATTTTATTTTTTTTAAACCTTTTGTTTGTCTCTTAAACAATTATATTTCTAGTTTTATTGTTCAGTGAACAATTTGTTTTGGAATGATTGGTTTCATCGAATTATCATTGATTTAAAAAGCGTTGTGTTAAATTTAATGTTGTTTCTTGAATAAGAAGCCTTATGTTCTTCTTCTTTTATGTTTACTTGAGAAACATACGATATTAGGAATCATATATGGCTTTGTTTATTATTTTGGTATTCCAAATATTTTGCGTAATTATTATTTTTCATAATCATATAGAGTTGACATGAATATCTAATGTGTACTCATATAATAAAAATAGAAAAAATATTATAGTATTATAGGCTTTTGATGTAATCACTTCATTAAACATAGTAAGAAGTAAATATATTGTATAAATTTTCCTTATGAATAAGAAGAAAGATTTACACTATTGGGGCCATAAGACAATTAAAACTATTTTATCATAATTAAATATTTTCATTAACGAAGAGAGGGTAAATCCGTTGAATTGAAATCGATATACATGAATTTTTTCAGTGTTATGCATTTTGGGAAAAGCACTAGCTATATAAGGGTTTTCTTTAAACTCAAACAACATCAAATTTCCTTCCAGCCAAAATCAAATGAAAATGGAAACTGACATCGAAACCCTGTAAAGAGGAAGCATTTGATAAGTACTTGAAGGCTAACGCATAGGCGGAAAAACTTGCATGAATTTTGACCCCAAAACAATGTCACAAGATAACCCAAGTTGGTCATATGCTAACCTATACACATAAGAAAGGAATTAATTTGTTTGAATTGGAATCACTTTAAATTAATTAGGGAAAGAACATTATAGAACGTTTTGAGATAACTAGAGTCTAACCTTAGTAATATAGATGACATGCTTCAATTTGATGCTTTGTTATAACGGAATAACATTAGTAATGTACATATATGCTTGTATAATGAAAAACTATATTGAGATGAAAATCAAGTTATGGTTTAATCATAGAGTTAAAATTCTAGAAAGATTGTACAATATTGGAAGTAACTCAATGTATGAAGGGTAGTTCATTTTGAAGTCATTGAGAAAAGCAGAAATTACCCTGAAATCCTTTGAGGAAACCATAACCAACTTATGATACATCACAACCACAAAGTAAGAAGTAAAAACTTACAATAATATACCCAATATGCAAGAACAGCTATACTATAACAAACATAAGTGAATGTACAGGAACCAAAGACATTGCGATGTCTTTCTGAAGGTTTTCATCCATACCACATTTTACAAGGACTCTTCTTCTAAGAGTGTCAGAGGGACATAAGCTTTTCACATACATTGCACATAGAATCACATAATCCCAAAACATCAATGTTCTATTTTTGAGAAACTTCATTGAGGGAACTATATTCAATAGAGTAATATGCATTCTTTCAACTACTTAGTTTTGTTGAGAATTGTATGGATATATATTCTGATGTTGAATCCTGTGCTTCCATATATATTTTTCATATTCGTTAGATTACATTATATTCCATTAATGGTATGAAGAGAGCCAATGTATGATTATGCTTCATATTCAATCCATACATGAAAATCCTTAAATGTTTTGAACGCTTGAGACTCACTTTCTAGTAAGAACACACAACACATTCCAGTGTAATCATCAACAAAATATTTCGTACATTTATTTTCATTATCATAATTAAAATGCATAGGACCGTACAAACCAAAATATATATGTCCAAATTTTCTACATGAATGAATGGGCCTTGCTAGTGATTGTGAACAAGGAGCAAGTGGCAAATGATTATGCATAGCTATAAACCCATATAAACAAGAAAGTCGAAAATCCCACATATACATAGTACGGTACTCAATTAACACATTTAATGGTTAAAGTGGTTAGGTATAACAAAATAAACATGTTGATTTATCATTCTCTGGGAGTTAAATCACCCTTGACGAGGAAGGGGCATGACTAAGTAAAGTGAAAAATTAGATAATATTGACGGATAGTCTATGCGCTCTGGGTAGAATAAGCAATGTTTCAATGTAAATAAGCCTAATAATTTTCCAAGTAGTAGAGAAATTTATTGGGGGTAATATTCCAGGGTTTTTCAAAAATAAAAATAAAAAATAGTTGTCAATTTTGACATTTTTTTTATTTATTTGCTCTAATTTTTATACTTTAAAATTATTTTAACTTAAAAATAGTTAGAACTCTCAATATTTTTATGAAAATATCATTAAACATTTAACATTATGGATATTAGGAATTACTAATGTTAGCCAAGGTTTATAAGATTTAAAATAAATTTCCATCCTTGAAAGTTTTGCTACTAGATAGAACCCTTTGAGAAGAAAGAAAAAACATGTCATAGTTGTGCAAAATATACAAAAGAATTAAGTGATTAAAAGAGAAGATAACATGAGACATTCTTGAATAAAACAAACATATCAGGAATAATTGACAAGGAATAAAGTTGTGGGTCATTTAATGTTTGTATGTTGTGAGGCTTTGTGACATAGTACTGATGAAAGACCTCAATGCTAAGGGCATGTACATTTCATGACAATTTTTTCTTTGAAATGATGAAAGGCAATTTAGGATGCATAAATGTAATTATATCATAATGTAGTCAAAGAAACATTGTAATCTTCTTTTATTTCGTTAAATTTTTTATTCATGTCCAAGTTTATCTCACCTTCATGGCTTCTTTTGATAAGAAGGAGAACGAAGGAATTTGTCATTGTACATATATAATAAAAATATGACCATTTTTAGTGGAAGAATTGCAAGAGGAGGTGATGTAGGTGTTACCTATCCTAAACAAGGTGTAATGTTGAACAATTATATCCTTGTTAATCAAAAGTATTACCTTTCTCATTCAGTGCATATCTATTTTATTATATTTCCATTTACTTTAATGTTTTTCCTAAAATATATTTATTAATTTGTCAATAATATATAAAAATATAATTTTATATTGTATTACCATTCGCTTCCAAATCACATGAAAGGTGTCTTGCATATCTCACATTCATTCAACAAGGGATTTTCGTGAATACTGAGGTTAGATAAAGCATTAATATTTGTATAATGGTTTCAATATATTTTGGTTTGTATCCTTTAAATTCCATTCGTAAAGAAATAAATGTGAATGCATTTGAGATTTGCATAAATTTGATAGAAAAATATCTCATTACATATAGTGAAATTCACTGCAATTGAGCTAAACAACACCTTAGATTTCAATACAAAGCCTCAAAATTTAACTTAGAATTGATTAGACAAAATTAAAACAAAAACAGAATAGAACAAAAAAATATAATAAAAAATCATATTACAAATATATATATATATGTCTATTAATATAAATATTAGTGATTAAAGAAAAATGGGAATACATAATTTACACATCTGGAATACATATAAATAAATTTGTGAAAACATATTTATGATTCCTTAATTATGTTATGCTAATAGTGTGTATACCTTATAATAGGATTTATAGAATTCTAATTTAATTATCAATAATCAATAGGTTGATGCTAGAGATTAAATAACCAATAATTAATATTTTTAATATTAGTCATTAATAGAAGGTTAGGATTTATTTAAAATTTAGTTATGATATGTATTCCTTTTCAATTTAATTAAGAAAATGGTTTCAACATTAATTTTAAATACACTATATATAGAATATTTTAACTATAAAATGATTTACTAGTTTTATTATAACTATTGTGACCATATAATTAAATGGATTGAAAATTTCTATATCCATCAATCTATGATAAGTATCAAAACACTAACCCCATTATACATATTGCATTAACTAGATTAAAAAATTCATAAAAGTTACCTAAACTATATATTATTTATTATTATTATTATTACTGGAGTTATATAACATATAAAAATATGTTTATCAGTGTAGATTCCCCCCACTATTATTATGGAAATCTTTTAATTGGAAACATTTCTTCTTACATTACCATGGCTTAGAAATACCACATTCCCAATATGATGTGTTGATATGCCATTTTATTAAATTAATTAATTTGAGATAATTTAGTTAATGCATTATACCTAACTTGGAAAGACATCTTATCATTGATATGTAAATATTACCATGAATATTCCAACATTTTCCCTAGGTTTCAGTATCTACGATCAACCTAATAATTAAATTATAATTGTGGAAGATCTATTCTTACTATCAACATAATTATAGGAATATCTATTTTGGAATTTTTTTCCAATTTAAGTTAGAAGAAAATATTAACATTAAATTAAGAGGGAAGCCATATAAATTAAGTTAATCAAACTACAAATAAAATTCAATCCATGATAATCATAAAAATGGGTAAACCATTATTCCAATCAAATTTAATATATTAAAAAAAACAAAAATTAAACTGAAAATAATAATTTATTTTATAATAAAAAATTGCATGCATATTTTCAACCAACCAACAAAAAACCTTAGTGGAAAATTAGTAGAGAAATATGTCCTCATATTTACTATTGAATGATTCAACTATCATGGGTTTGTATATTCTATCAACCTAATAATTAATTATAACTATGGTGATGAGCATAATTATAGGCATATAACATGTGGTTGACCGACTTATATACTAATTGTTGGACTGCAAAGGGTGGATCATTAATTCTTATTGGAATGTTTATATTATGTTTTCCTATTTCATAGTTATAACATTCCAAACAAATCTCCATGTCGTGTTGTTCTCTCTATTGAATGTTGTTACTAGGCAACTTAATATGTCATCAAACCTATATACTTGGATGAAACTTCGTCACTATCAATCTGCTTGGACCGTTTTCTATCTTGAACATCATTTTCTTCTATACTTCTTATCGTAGTAACATGGGTTAAATCACAAGTCAAATCGGTGTTCAATTTTTATTTTTTCCTGTTTAGTTCTGTTGAATATCCTTGGTCGTATGCCTATGATAAGCGCCTTTCTAAGTTGAGATTGTCTGGAATCGATTTTTTATGTTGTTGTTTTTTCTAAACTACCATCATTTTCTATAGTTTTGCTTCAATGAATACATATTCTCCATGTCGACACAAGTGAAAGACATCAAACCTAATACATTATTCTAGAAATTGTTCTAATTTTATATGCTTCTTTTCTTTTCTACCCTTTATACAATAACCTCAAAAACTTTTCATGTAATTGAGTGTAGATTCTATTGTTGTTGTGTCTTCTAGTTGAATACCTGGAAATATTCCATTAAGATTTATTGTATATATTTATGTCCCTGTTGGTTTCCAACTCTGTGAGTCATTGCTTGCAATATTCTTATGAGATTATGTCAAAAGTTCTAAGAGGTTAAATTTAAATGGTTGTGTATAATTATGCTTCACTTCCTTCTTCTTGTTCAGCATCTCGTATGAGTAAAAGTATATCTCTTTGTTCTTCTCGAGCTTATGGTGGAATTGGGAATATTATATTAGATTATTAACTGATCCTATACTATTTTGTCAATTGTTGACTGATACAAAATCTCTTGTGGGTCTACATCTAAAGAGCTGACATACCAAACTTCAATTATTTGTATGGACAATTGAACATGCGATGAGGGAGGATTCGTTTTTCTTATGTGTTGAGGTACTTTCCATCTTTTGGAAGACTTTTAAATATTTCTGGAGAAATAACTAGTGGAGTTTGTTTCATGTCTACCGTAATTAGTAAAGAGGGGAACCAAATGGACTTATTAGAATTTTCACATTCATAAATGTTCATGTTCAGAATGTCACCAACGTGTTTTTCCTAGTTGTATATTTTTCCCATCATGATCATTTGACCAATTTATTGTAGAATAGTGATTTTAATGGTAGAGACTCTCCTTATTCATGCAAAAGACTCTCTCATATTAGGAAAGATATAGAAATAAGAAAAAAAATGAAATATCAATTTTTTTTTTAATAATACATATATTTAACACAATAATATAAACATGAATAAATAGGAATCCAATAAAGAATATTTAGTATTCATATTGCATTGAACAGTGGAAATAGGGAAAAACCATATAGAAATACACAATTTAGAAATTTAGGAATTTTATAATTTTGAAATACATATAACTAAATATAGAAAAAAAACATATATATACACTTGATTAATATTAATTGATGGAAGGAATAATAGTTAAAATGAACTTCACACACCAACATTAAGACCTTAAAGCATCTACTAAATATACACCATCATTGTATGTTCTAATGGGTGAGATGCAAGTACTCGTCAAGATCATTACCATATGTTTCACAAAAAGTGCTTTTTGGGTCAATATCACAATCAAAATCATTACCATATGTTGCCTCATGAAAATTTATTTATGGGTCAATATCGATAATCAAAATATCATCTCAATGATACACAATATCTATTATATTCCTTTCTTATGGGATTTAGTTCGGAGTTACACTTCATTCAAATTGATCACTATGTTATGACACTTTAAGTGAATAAAAGATATAATATTAATGGTAGAGTTAATGTGTTAGATATTAAAATTGATGTGTATTGTAAAATTTCAAGAATTACAATGTCATGATCATGAAGTGTACTAGGGATCATAGTTTCTAGAATTCATGGTAATAGTTGTTAGAGTTTGCATTATGGAAGGGTTTTTAATTATCTAAGAGTATGAGTAATCACAATAAATTAGGGTTATGGGTCATATTAGTGTTTTGACATTCATAATGGTTTTTGGTTAAGGGGCACATATTGTATAAGATATTTTGGTTAGAGCGGTCAAACATTACATCAAATAATGGAAACAATTTTGTGGGGGTTAATATAAAGTGCAATATCTAGAAATATCTAATAATATATTCATTATAATTAGTGAA